>QANW01007568.1:578362-638746 GCA_003254865.1 Dryas drummondii | reverse complement strand
CCTCTTCTCTCTCTCTCTCTCTCTCTCTCTCTCTCTCTCTCTCTCTCTCTCTCCTTCCTTCCTCCATCTTTCTCTCTCTAATTCACATTAAAACTCAAGATCATGGGTCTCTTTACTCAAAAACCCATATTTGGTCTAATCTCTTTCATTCACTATAGGAAAACCCTCAATCTCACTCTTTTTTATTAGGGCTTTGAATCTCTATCTTTGTTTTTCCAAAACAAACCCCCATTAACAAAAATATAAACTCAGATTTGGTTTTTCTTTACCTCAAAAATGAAGACTTGGGTATTAGGGAGGAAAGAGAGGGAGAAAGAAAGAGAGAGGAAAGGGGAAGTTGCTGGCCTGTGGGAGAGGTCTTCAACAATGATGAAGCTGGAAAGAGAGGGTGGTGATGGTAGTGGTGGTGGTGGGAGGGGGGCTTAGGTGGGGAAGGAGATGAAAGGGTTCATTTGGATAGTGAGGGCCCACTTCAAGCTAACATGGAGTCAATTTGGCATCTTGTCGGTCACAGTCAACTCTAATGACCAGTAAAATATCATAATACTCATTCACGTAACTGCCACGTCGAATTTTTTAACAGTCATTGACGGAACTTGTCTTATGAGAATGATTTGTAAATATCGGGAGGCAAAGTGGAAAGATTTAACTTTAAAGGGGTAAAGTGAGAATGAAAGTTAGTTTCAATGGGCATTTGCGCGAATAAGTCTACTTATTAATATGATTAATCTTGTATAATAGATGTAGTTGTATATATTAACATGGTTATAGTTAATCTTTGGTGTAACATGTGGCACATGATTAGATGATAATAGATAATAATAATAATAATAATAATAATAATAATAATAATGCACCATGCTCATAGTTGGTGAGTAAACTTGCACTCAAAATTAAATCAACAAACTTCCTAGTGACAAAGATGTTTTTACTTTTCCAAGAAAGGAACAAAGGTTGGCCAATATTTGTGTTGTTGGGTGGAGAATTTTTCGTACGGGGATTGGAAAGGCGTTCGTTTTTAGAGGAGATACAAAGCATGGTGCGTTTTTCATCCTCATGGCACTGCTGTAATTGCATGAGTAATAATTTGTTGAACATATTCATTTAGAAATTTCCATCAACCCAATTGTTTTTAGGCTTATTCACATCATTATTCTTGTAACATACACTTTTTTTTACTTTGCCCCTGAAACTTAAATTATCTCAGTTTGCCACCTGAACTTCACACAGTTATTGCAAAAAGCCCTATGTCATCAACTCTGTCAATTTTTCTGTTAAAAAAGCTGACGTGGCACCTATATAGCATGAGTGATACACTTTTCTAGTTATATAAGATTTATGTGGACAAAAAAAAATTATAAAAAATTGACATGAATCTTATTATTTTTTAGTTTAAAAATTATTTTTTATTATTTTTTTGTCCACATGAATTTTACATAACTAAAAAAGAGTCTCACTCATGCCATATAAGTGTCACGTCAGCTATTTTAACGGAAAAATTGACCGAGTTAACAGCATAAGGTCTTTTGTAATAACTGTATAAAGTTCAGGTGGCAAACTAAGAGAATTTAAATTTCAAGGGACAAAGTAAAAAAAAGTGTATCTTATAGAGGATAATGGTGTGAATAAACCTTGTTTTTATTGGGTAATAAAAAAACCCTCATGATTTACTTTCATATCGAGTACAAAAATCTAAAGCAAACCATAGATACATGTAATCACTTGCACAAACACGTCCATAATCCATATTCACTCTTGTCCTTTCCATGATAATACATGTTGTTATGCTATGTTCAAACCCTCTTTCTAATCACTATCAATGTACATGTCATGTTCAGCAAAAACATTCATCCTAGGGTCCAACAACAAAAATTTCAACATTGAGTAAAACAATTGGATCTTTGACATTGATCTTTCGAAATAAGAAGTAGCATAAAGCTTTCTCATGCTTGATTCAAAAACCATGGGATCGAACACATGCAGTGCTAGATGGAGCATGGAATTCTGTACTGTTCTGTGTAAAACCACCAGTAATACTGTAATAGCCATTCAGAGTAAAAAAACAATTTACACACTGCTGGAAGGAAACCATCACTGAGAGTGGCTCCAAAGGCGAATGTATTCTTCACATAAAAGTCATACCAATTAGCAGAAATTGACAATTACATGACCGATAAATCTTAAAATAAAGATATTCACATTCAAATGATGAAATGATGAACATGAGTGCACAAATCCCCCGAGAACTAATACAGGTGTTTGAATACAATCGAGATAAGAGGGTCAAATGGTGAAAAAGCAGGCATTCCCACGATTAAAACTCGTGTGAGAATCCTTGCATATAGACATTGTAGAATGCACCCGAAAAATGAATGCTTTTAAGCAAGTTGGGCCAGCAGTATACCTGCATGAAGAGAATAATTTTAAAAAATTAAATTAAATCAACAGCATACCTAATGCTAGCAATTATGTGATCCTAGCGTAACAGATACCTCAGTTATCATTCAAAAGATTGCATGATAATCAAGTAGTTCTATTTTTCTCTTTTGTCAAACAGTCCATCAGTTTTCCTTATTTACTTTTGATGAAATCCATTAGTTTTATTTCAATAATAAAACATGGTAAATCATCTAATTAGAATGACACATACTACAGAAAAATAATAAGGAATATGTCCTCACCTAAAATAATGAGTGTAAATACTATTATCAATACCAATTGAACAGAATGCCGATGAACTTGGATGTGATAAGGTGATATTTGATATCTTGCCCTACACACACCAAGCCAGGTCTGCAAGTACATCATTTTTGTCCAAGCCCGAAGACATAATTCTTTGAAATTTCTATACCCAAGAGCTAACCATGTTCCCTGATGCTGACCCTGTCAAAGACAAGCAAACCCATAAGCATCTGGCTGAAGCTTAATATGCCACACCAAGTTTTCCATGATTAACTGATTCAGGATATTAGACTGAATCAGAAATAATCACATGATATTCTCCTATTTGCAACACTGAAGAAAATAAAGAACTTAAAAAGTATTGCCTTCTTTTGTTCTCAAGTCACAGTCAATTTACAAAAGAAGAATATGAACATGAAGTACTTGATGACAATGGACACCTCAAGACTTGAGAGTCTTCTTAATTAGCCAAAAAAGAAAACTTGATGCTTGAATCACAGATTTGAGAGTAATTAAAAGAGTTGTATACTAGTAAAATCAATTCAATGTATGAGTGCCAAGACACTTTTTGATAAGTTCAGAAATAAAAATAAAAAGCATATTAAGTGTATACTCAAAAACTAATTAGTGAGTGCAGTGTTTTTCCTTTATGGTGGTGGGGCGGGTAAAAAAGAATTTGCTTTCCAGCACAGTTTTTCAAGTATTTGTTATGGCAAATAAGTGTCATACATGGGAGGTATTCCTTGTTAGTGCCTCCCCTAAAACTGTTGCCAAACAGACCCTAAAGCCACACATTTCATCGTCAAAATTATATTTTGAAAAGAACACAAGTTCATTCTCTTTCAATATCGGGACCAAAATGCTAGAATGCCATTTTCCCAGCTTCAACTATGGTGGACTACTATTAGTTATTTGCTACAATGCCATTATAAACATTTGCCATCACTACAAGCAATCTAATTACCTGTGCAGCATGAGAACCATCAGCACATGATGAGGAATGACTTTGTTCTTCTCCATCTTTGAATCTCTTTGTATAATTCCTAGTGACCCTGCTCCCATAAACAGTACATGCGTTATTCAAGAACCTAAATAAATTTATTCTGCTGCATAACCCTCTCAACTTGTTCTCACAGAAGATGCTTTCAGGTTTGGCTTCATTAGCCTCCAGATCCCGACTCCCATCTTCACCATATCTGTCACACGAGTTCTCCGGAAAAGAAGCTGTTAATTCAGAACCCAACCTTGTATAGTAAGAACCAACTCTCCTCAAGTTGTTCTCCTTCCTAGAGTCAATACTATGGTCCACATGCACTACCCCATTCACATTCAAGTTCTCAATTTCTCTGCTTTTGTGCTCAAAAATCCCAGAATTACTCTCTTTAGCACCAGATGGCGTGGTTGGATCAAGAAATCTTCTCAAGATACTACTGTCCTCCACATCATGACAATCAGAGTGCTCTGTGGCATTTCCCCCAGAAAGAAACAATGCCAAACCATCTCTATCTTGCTCATTCAAGTTGACCCACTCCGTATTTCTCATGGGTTCTCCTATTGATGTGCCCTCCGAGCTCTGCTCCACATAAACTATTTGCTCTCTAATGGCTCTGATAAACTGCTTGTGCCTTGAAACTACATCCTCCCTCATTTGGGACTTGCCTGTCATAGCTGAAAAGCTGACTTCTCTTTCAAAATCTTCCAACTGGTAGGAGAGTCACTAAAACCTAACTAAACAGAAAATAGAAAATAGAAAAATGTAAAGAAAAAAAAAAAGTTGACGCTGGCATAAATTACAACCTGCCACTTTGCTGTTTCGAGTGTCGTTGCAAGATCGCGTTTATGATGGTCTATCGACACAAGTAACTTTGGGTCTGGACTGTCACCTTCAACAAGACTGAGCTCATGCAGCAGAAAGCGGAAAGTCGATTCCATCCTAAAATTCAAACAAAAAACAAAAGAGCCTTGGTTTCAGGGAATGCACAATTCATAAGTAATTCCATATAATGAAAAGACGGCAAACCAGATAGAATAAGTTGACTAACTCAAATGAACCAATGAAACAAAAGAAGATACATAAGTCAACATCTTATTTCAATTTGTTAGATGTAGTAAATTTAACACACAGAAACAAAAAGGGAAAGTTCCTTCTTCTTCTTTTTTTTTGGCCAGGAAAAAGGAAAACTTCCTTATTCATATACAATAGTGAATTTATAGAAAGTCTTTCAACAAAACATACTATTAAAGCAAAAAATAAAATGCAGCCATTTGGGAAAGACATAGACACAACATAATAATAATAATAATAAAGTGATAATGATAGTAATAACAACTTCCAGAATAAAAATATTCACATACCAACATTTTTGCAAAACTCATAAGCCAAGTTCCTATGATTACCATTTCAAAAAGTGATCCGTTCATTTTTAGCTCGTTTCTGCTTATTTTCTTGTTAAGCTGAAATCAAGGGAAATTATTTTGCTTTCCAAAAGCAAGAAAAACACTCCCAAACTAAATTAAAATTGGAGAAAAAAAAAACAAAAAAAATAATAATCAGAGGAATTTACCTGTCAGCGGAGTCTTGGACGACTTCGGCTGCTGAAAACAGAGGGTCTGATTCCCATTGTTGCAAACTCGAAGTCATTTTTTTATTTTTTATTTTGGGTTTTTACATCCACCTCTAAAAGGAAATATTGCAATATTTATTTACATAAAAATCGAAAATTTAATATTTGAATGATTATTGAAAAATCGGGTTTTGGTTTAGGGGTTGCAGACGGGTTAGCAAAATGCCGGGACGGAAGGGAAGGAAAGGCGTTCGTTAAAAGGAGAGAAGCTTTTAGTACCAAAAAAAAAAAAAGAAGAGCGAACTTTAGTAAGCCTGTGAAGGCTGTGAGGACGGAGAGTATATTATCGTCTGTGAAAGGGACCACAGTTTCATACCCGAACACGCCAATCAGATTCCACCACGTCTTTATTTTTAGTATAACTCTTTAATCCAAAGTCTTTGACAAAATTATTTAGGAAATATTTTACCAAAAGAACTCCAACTATACATTTATTTTTAGTTGAAGATTTCGTTTTCACTTTGCTTCAATTAAGGACTACTATTTTTTAAGTGTTTTAATTAAGAATATTCTGTCAACTCCGTCAAATTTTTCCTTAAAAACGGATTACGTGATCATTTTGCAGAAACATTTATGTCTTTTTTGTGCATTTTAAAAATGATTATAAAACTTAAAAATAATTAAATAAAAAAAAGTGGATGGATCTAATCTAACCCAGCCACCACCGATCCTCAAGCTCAGCCACCACCGACCTCACCCCCCAGCCACTATCGGCGACGCCCCCTTACACCATCGACGACTCCCCTCTCCACCGCCCCTGCCCCATCTCCCTTTCTCTCTTTCTTTTTTTTTTTGTCAACTCTTCTTCTTCTTCTTCTTCTTCTTCTCGGGGCAATGCCGGTGGAGGGAGGAGTTGCCGACGGTGGAGGAGGGAGTCGCCGGTGGTGGCTGGGTTAGATCCAGCCACTTTTTTTTTTATTTAATTATTTTTAGTTTTATTTTTTTATAATTATTAGTTTTAGGGTTTATTTTTTATAATTATTTTAGTTTTATTGTAATTATTTTTTAACTGAAATGATGATTTTAGTCCTAAAAATTAGTCACATGTTTTGTACATGATTAATTTTTGACGGAAATTGTAATAGAATTGACAGAAATCCTTGATTGAAATACTTGAAAAATAATAGTCTTTAATTGAAATAAAACGAAAACTAAATCTTCAACTAAAAATAGAGGTATAGTTGAAGTCGTTTTCTAAAATATTCTCAATTATCTATAGCACCTATTTAAAAACAAACATTCGTTTTTATTTTACTTCCGACAAGATAGAGAGAAGTATCACTAGACCAGTTAATAAACAGTTCTTTTACTTTTGCAATCTATATGTTACACCTAATTCTGGTAAATTTTGTGATTGGATTTTTTTTTTTTTCGTAAAAATACCAAATATTGGGTTAAATTGGATTCTAATCTTTAAGTCGGATTGGATAAGTTTCAAATCTACAATCCAATTAACAATAGATTAGATTGAGATTTGCTAAAATTCAAAAGTCTCAAACTGGTGATAGGGAGAATCCTTGTTTTTTTTTTTTTTTGGTAATAGAAGAGCCAGTTTGGTATTGCTGTGAGAAAAAACAGCTGTGAAGTAAAACAGCTGTGAAGTAAAGTCAGCTGTAAAGTAAAGCAGTTGAGTGTTTGGTAAACCATGTTTTTAAAAGTACTGTGAATGCAAAAAACAATATCAAAGTGTTTGATAAATGTTAATGTAAAAGTGCTGTGACTGTGTATAATTACTAAAATGGACATGATGCTGAAAGTGTATTTCACTTATTTATTTGGTAAAACTAAAATGTTTTTTTACTTATTTTTTAAATTTGTGGCTACAAATTTTTATTAGCATTAATTTTTTTAAGAATAACATTATTAAATAAGTATTCCTATTATTTTTTTAAGTATATTATAATTTTAATCGTACAAATAAAATATCAAAATTAATTATTACAATATAAAATATAACTAACAATGGAAATATTTTTTAATTTAGAATAAATAAATAAAAATTATATAAATCAATAAGGGTAGTATGGGTAAAATAAAATATTCATTGTTGTTGTGATTCACTGCAGTTTTCAAAAGCACCTATAAACCTGCTTTCTATTTTTGCTGTGGGGAGTTGAGAATTGTGGGAGAAAGCAGTTTTTTTTTTTTTTACCAAACACCAAAACTGCTGTAGGTGATTGAGAATTGTTATTCACAACAGTTTTTGGGTCTTCCACCGCAATCCCAAACGGGGCCGAAGCTGGATGAAATTTGCCCAACCAACTCTTTCACCACCTCTATGATGTTACCCTCCATAACCAAGCACTCTTTTTTTATATTTGAGCATCTGATTCCAATATAATAGACCTGAACCCCTTTTTTCCTACTCAATCCAACACAGCCAGCAACTCTGTAATATTAGGGGATAGAGCTACAAAACTGTTTACCTGCCATCAACCCCCTACATTACATGGGATGGACTGATGTCATTCAAACCTGACCTCTTGCACTCCCACAGAGCATGGACAAGGCTTTCAAAAAAAAAAAAATTATGGTAGCAACGCCATATGGGATTTGGCAGTATTTATTCTGAAAAAGATTCTTCCCACAAGGCATATATTCCATGAAGCACCTCAGATGAACATATTAATCACGCAGGTTTAAGCACTATTAAACTTCCCTATAACGGGTGTATACATTCTCTGTGTTTGTTTCTCATCACGTGTTAAATCATGTAAAAAGAGGGAGACATTTAACACGCGATGAGAAAAAACAGCTTGAAGTAAAACAGAAATAAATCAGCTGTAAGCAGTTGAGTGTTTGGTAAAAAAGTGTTATAAGTGCAAAAAACAGTATTAAAGTATTTGGTAAATGTTAATATAAAAGTGTTGTGGCTGTGTATAATTACTAAAAATTGTTATTGTGATTCACAGCAGTTTTCAAAAGCATGTAAAAACCTGTTTTTTGTTTTTGCTGTGGGAAGTTGAGAATTGTGGAGAAAACCAATTTTTAATTTTTTTTACCAAACACCAAAACTGCTGTAGGTGATTGAGAATTGTCATCCACAGCAGTTTTTGAGTCCTCTACCACGATCCCAATCGAGGCCTTATACACACACGACATAAAAGTTTTTTTCCCACTACTTAGACATCATGATCTCAATTTTGATATTGTCATGGCAAGGATTAAATCATAACTCAAGAATTTGCCTAACTCTTTCTTTATCTGACGTTTGGAACACTAACTGTAATTTCTATACAGCACAGGGCAAAAAGAAACAAAGCAACATGCCAACATCAATATCATGAGTCATAGATCACAGCTACTAATTGCAACCAACCATGAACCAAGTAATGGTTTCCTTAGAAACTCCATCTCTCTTCATGCCATGGTGACTTTGTTTTGGCTGAAGATCTAAAATCATTTCTATTCCATTCTACTAGAACATATAGTCCTAAATCAACTTTGCAAGAAAATAAAATACTTTTCAAATGAAATACTTCACCATCTGAATTTCTTTCTGCTTGAAGCCACATTTCTCATAGAATGCTTTATTCTCAATACTGCAATCAAGAATCACCTTATAACACCCCACAGAATGAGCATAATCTGTGAGGGAATTAATAATTTTCTTCCCTAACTGCATCCCGCGGGCATTGGCATCAACCACAATGTCTTCAATGTGTCCAACTTTGCCACAGTTCCTTATAAACTTCCTTTCAATGAACACACTTCCAGTTGCAATAATCTTCCCAGAACGATCATCTTCTATGACAAAGACCCGATGGTCCTGTCCAAGGATGTTAAGCTCCGTAAATCGATCTTCAAAGTCCTTGTCAGCTACAGAATCACAAGTGGTTAGCTGCTGCAGTAGTTCTATGAAGCCCTTGCTTTTGTCTGAGAGCTCTAGTTTTCTAACTTTAATTTTTTCTTCTTCACTACCTTGCATCTTTGGCAGTCTGAGCACTTGTTACCAACCGAAAAGATTGAACTAAATCAACATTCAACAAAGAGAAAACAATACACATGTATTATGTCATATGTGAGGACTCCAGATAATAACATTCAATCAAGAATGACACTTGGAATTTGGTTGACAAAAGAATAAAGGAATGGGCATTTCCAGATAATGTCCACTCCCCAAAATAATAGCTAATGCCAATTATATTCCAAGCCGATTTTCACATTCAACTCTTATGTTGATTCCATTCTATTGCAATTGTAATGTCGATTCCAGCAACCAAAAACTTTTCTTTACAATGAAATATTGAAATCCATTCCAATGTTCATTGAATCAAACATTACCTAATGGGTTTGATGAAAATTCTGACTTCTGAGGTTGTAGGCTTATATAGCCTCAACTGGGTTTTGCTAGCTTATAATTAATTAATTATGGAGACTAAATTCAAGTAATCAAGCTCTAAAGAAACTCAACCTATCATTAGTTGATGAAGAAACAAGTAAATTAAAATTACCTCAGAGAACCCCAACTTCAATGGAGTGTATGGAGCTGTTTGCTATGGAGTTTCAGGTTTGGTAGCGTTTGGGTTTCAGTCTTCTGGGGTTGTAGATCCGGAAAAACTGCTGCTATCCAGGTTTGGTAGGTGACGTTTTTTACCGCGTCAGGAATGTAAGACACGTGGCTTTCAGGCGCGGTTTAATACCGAAAACGCCATTTCAAATCGCGACTTTGGACTAAGATTGAGCCGTCGACGAGTCGGTTTCAAAGCAGCCAACGAGCTTTGCATAGCTTACGAGTTTTACGATGGCGTACTGAGAGAGAATAGGCATATAGCAATGGCTCCAAGATCGCTGATTCTTCACCGGCTCACGCCGTACTTTGCTGGTCGAATCAGACAGAACCAGAGGCTTCTTAGCTCTTCTTTTTATTCATCTTCTTCTGCTGTAGAAGAAGCCTCCTCTTCTTCATCTTCATCCCCATCCCTCGATGCCGTTCACATGACTGATACTTGTGTTCAGGTACTCTCTCTCTCTCTCAGTGTTTGAAGGTTTGATTTTTATGATTCCTCTGTCTACCATGCGATTTGATGTATGGGTTTTCTGGGTTTTCCATTTGTGTTTCTGGGTTCTCTTTTCTTGTTATCAATTTGGGATCTTTACGAAGTTCCTCTCATTTATGAGCTGTGAAAAGCTTTGCAATTTGATTCAGTTCTGTGAAAAAGAAAAAAAAAACGAAGGCATGGAATTGAAACAAAAAAAATGAATTTTTTCATTTTCTCATTTTATTTAGAACGAACCAGAATAAGCCTCAACTCAATCAATGTCACAAACTGGTTTTTTCTCAGTTGTTTAGTTTACTTGTGATGAATGTTTTCTTCTAATTTCAGTGACCCGAAATATAATAACTGTTGCATTGATATCAATCAGTTATCGGAGACTCTTATCTACATATAGCTTAGAAGCACGACTATTAAAACAATGGCACGAACTAAATTGTGTATTGCAGAAGAACAGAAGTGGACTACGCTAATTATCAGTTTTTTGGAACTTTCTACTGGATGGCAGTAGCTTTGTTCTTGAATTTGATGGCAGTAGTATTTCTAATTTTTTTTTATTATTAAATTTGGTTATCATGATCATGAAATGCAATTTTTAGATAATTAGTGTCCCGTAACTTATTATCTTTTGTGTTTGTAATGCTTATATTGTGAGTTCGTGCCATACTATTGCTGTGCTGACTTTGGCTTCTCAATGAATGTCTCACAGAGAATGAAACAACTGCAAGCCAGTGAAGCAGCGGAAAAGATGCTTCGCTTGAGTGTAGAAACCGGTGGGTGTTCTGGTTTCCAATATGTTTTTGATCTAGATGACAAAACCAACCCAGATGACAGGTTTATTTTCCCTGCTTTTCATTTTCTGTATTTCTAATTCTTGTCTAAATACACTCTTGCTTATCTGATTTGTTTATTTAATTGATGATCCCTATAATAATAGTATATTCTTTTGACACTTTCTGTTATTATCCTCTAATATTGTAGAGTATTTGAGAGAGGAGGAGTAAAATTGGTGGTCGACAATATTTCATATGATTTTGTGAAGGGGGCAACTGTTGATTATGTAGAGGAGCTGATCCGTTCTGCTTTCCAAGTAAGTCAATTTATTATCTTGCCTTTGCATGCTTTATTCATTTATTATATTTCTCAGAATTGCATGTCTGCATTGAATATAATACCTGTGAACCCAACATGGCAACTCTGGGCATGGGATATGGGAACTAGGATAATAAGCAAGAAGTATATCCTTCATAATTGATTATCTGTTTGAAAAATTTTCTTTTAACTACATGATGCCTATATTAGTGAGCATTGAAGCATAAGAGAAGTAAGAACCATCTGCTAAGTAGACAAACTAGCACAACGGTATTTTATATGCCATATATAACAATTGAAGATATCATGGAGGTTTTGGCTTACCTTGGCACACCAGTGCGCAGTTATGCCCTTGATGGGTCATCCAACAATACAGTGCCCATGCAAGAAACATATCATTATAGTGCCCTTTATTTGGCATCACTGCCTACAGTGTTCTAAATTGGCTGCAGGAACCAAAAGATGAAAGGCAGTGCAATGCAGTGCCCATCTGTTGATGCAACAAATAGGTTATTTCTGGTGCCATGTGGTTGCTTAGATGTGTTGTTTGTCTCCGTCACTGGTTTGGGTCAAACAACAAGAAAATGTTTAGGACCTAGAATCTGCAGAATTCCATCTCAAATTTGATAGGACAAGACTCTTTTAGTGTTCCGAGTAGACTTGTCATACATTTTACCTGTTCAGGTCTGCAATGAGATGCTCTCATCAGGCAAATTCTACAATACCAAGAAGTATCATGCCATAAAGTTAATTCTTTCTTAAAAATTTTAAATATTCTAGACTTTAGCTAAGAACTTCAATGATTGTTCAGATGTCAATTCCTATCAAAATTGTTCAGATGTCAATGTATTATGGACCTTATGGTACGATAGGGAGAAGTGGTGATCCCACTCTAATAGTCTGCCTTCTGCAGAACTTAAGGCACAAATTTATCTGTTATATTAGAATAGTGCAGTCGCTTGCAGAATGGAGCAAATTTATAAAACTACAGCTTAGAATTTGGTTTGTAACACATCAAGTTAGACCCATAGCCTTGATGTTTTTGTGCTATTTTGGATTCTGTATTTGCATTACTATGAAGTTACTGGTTAGCGTGTCAGATGCCTCAAGAGGATGTGTCTTGTATGATTTATTGATTGCTTATGTGTTTTTGTGTTTGGGTAGTAATCTTTTGATGCTCAAGTAGTGCCATCAAATGGCCTCTAGGGCAAAAGATAAGTGTCATTAAAATTCCACATCTATTTTAAAAGATTTGAAAGAACAAAAAACTAATTCTGGTTTCATTTTACAGGTGACTACAAATCCAAGTGCAGTACAGGGGTGCAGTTGTAAAAGTTCTTTCATGGTGAACTTATAGATTTGCAAGTAGTACTCTTAAGCCCTCCCTTCCAAGACAGCTAAGAGGGGAACTAGGTTCAGCCTACATGGGTACTTACAATTTTTTCACATATGATTTTTCAATAATGACGATTTGAATACATTGTATAATGTTTTTGATGTAACAAGCGCTTGTACTACATAAATGCCATTGAGATATTGCTTATGCTTATTCACCTTTGCTGGCTTGGCTCTTGGACATGTAGCAATTTGTAACGACAACTATAGACTAACATTTTTAACTTGGAATTCGTTAGATGATCCCCCATGCCACTTCTTGCTTGTAATTGAGTTGAAACAGCTGTACAACTAGCTTGAACAGATGCCGTGTTTGAGAAACTGAAGATTGGATTTCATGTTATTCTATCTTAGGCAGTATAGATCAACAATGGTTTAACGGTTTTATTAGTACTAGTAAGCAAAGGTTTACAGCTAACCGAGCCATCAATAAGAATGACTGATCCAAGACTCAAAAGAAAAGAAAGAAGGTAGGTGGGACCGTGGATATGGGAGGAGGGGAAAAGGAAAAATTGAAATGTCCGATGCTTATTAACCAAAGAGGCAGATGGTTACCCAAGGAATGGAACTATAGCACACAATTTTATCATTTTCTGCACATATGAAAGCATAAAAACATGCCTTCATATCATATTTTATATAATCTTATTTTATATAATTGTCGTATCATATTTCATATGCTCAGAAGTCAGAAAGAGGGCATATCATATTTTATACAATCTTAATCCCAGATATAGTATAACATAGTCGAATGAATCAATGCCGCCCATAACAATTATAGAGTACGAATATGATAACACCGAACATCTCACAGCCCCACATTCATTCATCAACGCATGGGAACCAGACTGAGAAGAAACCTTTCCATAAGATTCATCGCCTGCAAAATCCATCTTATTCTTGCTACAGCCCCAAATCGGGTTATTAGAAAAACAAAAATCTTCAATAAAGTAAATTCTTGTGATAACAAGTTATGATTTCTCCGCACCATTATGAATGGGCATTTTTCCAATTCACAATTGATATGACACAATTGCATACCATCTACCACCATCCACCAAGTAGAAAAGAACCACAAAACCACATCAAAGGCACAACAAGCAGACATTGATAGGAAAAATAATTTCTTGAAAAATTTCCAAAAAACATTCATTTAAACAAAAAATCACAGTACTGGTTGTAGTTTTAAACAAAGAAATCTAAGGGAAAATAAACAAAAGGAACATTGTCTTGGTTAAAAGTTTCTCTAATGCTTCCTCCTCAATGAAAATCCTCTGATAATAAGAACTCAGTAGATGCGGATTGCCTTTCCCATAGTACTCTTGAGGTTCAAGGACCTTACCTATTTGCACAAACAGACCAAAGAACAAAACAAGTACCACCAAAAAGGTTAAAACTATATATATAAAATAAGCATACATCTAATGAAACTCAATTAAAAATTCCGTGAGAGATACAAATCAATCAAAGCCATATCCATTCTCAATTTCAGATCAAATATCATACTCCATATTTACAGCACCTAACAGAAGGAAGCAAAAAATAAAGATGATATAATGATATGGCCAAAAAATATGATAATATAAGAGTATGATGCTTCAAATGCCTCTATCAAACTGATATGCAAACAGCCTCAAGTAGTACCGGTAACCCTCGCCAACCCAATTTTTCTTTGCTACAAGTATCAACACTCAGCTAGCCTTCTCATTGAAGAACCACATTTATGCTAAAAACCAATCATTCTTTTCAGCCCATTCAATTTCCAAACTTAAAAAGGAATTTCTCATTAAATGTGTTCCACAGCTACTCCATGAAACAAACCCTCGAGGAGAAATACAAACAACATGCACTGATCATCAAGATAACTGGGACTTAACAATTAAAGTTTGTTATCCATATGTTGAAAACTAAACAATTAGAACGAAAAGCTAGAATAATTCAAAACCCAAATGCTTTATGTAGGATGGAGTCATGAACTTACATTCTGCCAATTCTTCTTCAACAGCGAAACCAAGAAATTGACACTGAGTTGCACATTCTGGAAAATCTGCTTTTCCTCCATAGCAAGATTCCCAACAGCAACACCCATACAAAGAACCTTCTTAAGTTGAAATTTCACCATTGCCTTTATTTCATTAACCTTGGACTCCAGAGATTCTTGATGGCTCACCAATGTTGGAAACTTACCTGCATTTTGGCAACCAATCTAAAGCTTAGCCCATCTACTAGTGTTAACTAGTTAATTAATAAATAAATATGATAAATTGAGAAAATGAATCTCCAATGGAGGAAGACAAGAGCTAAAATCAGGAATATTTGAGTCTTCTAGGTCCCAGAAACTTCCACCAGGGAAATCATTCAGCAAAATGTTTGAGGATACATTTGAAATGATTTGGAAAGACTTGATAAAATAGTTGGGAAGATTTCTCACCAAAGTATTTTACCACCGCTCATTCCTAAATGCATGCAGAAATGAGGTCCATGGTCCATAATTTATACAACTTAATGATAACTCTCTAGTCAGTATCAATTAAATGGATGACATGCGAAGGGATAAACTTCTAAATTACTAATATCAAGACCACAATGAAAAATTCTAATCCACCATACAGAAAATGAGAAAAAATTAGAGAAACTAAAAGTTGAAGCTTAACCAAATAATTAACTATGAAGTGTTGCAAAATCTGAAATTACTTGCCTGCCTTGTTAAGACCAGGGCCTAAAAGACGAGGAATTTGCTTAATGACAGCTTCAGAAGCTAAAAATGCATGGTATTTCTTGGCAAGCTTCTTGACCAGTTTCTTGTTCTTGTTAAGTTTTTTCAGAGATTCCACATCCATATAATCCAAACCCATCTTCTCAGCCTGTAGTAAAAAGCAGCAGATATATTATATGTTTACAATCAAGTTTCACTTAGTTTTACGTTATGGCCAGAAAAAACAACTTAGTTCTAAGTTATAACACACGCACCCATACAAATTCATAAATATTTGACCAAATGAGTAAATATACCTCTTCAACATGCTGAGCATCACCAAGCATGCAAACCCTCATCTTAGGACGAGGAATATGTGGAAGCCTCACAGAACCACTGAAACGCTTGTCCTTTTGTGGGTCATAGTTCTTCAGCCCAATTTGCAGCTCAATGGTCTCAGTGAAGTTTCTCTTTTTCACTTCTGAATTTGTCTTAATCTGAGAGATGGCCTCTCTAAGTCCGTCACTTGAAAGCTTACTGTTAACAAAACATTAAAAAACAAATGAACATTGAAAAGGCAATAAGAGAAATTGATATAAGAAATAAGTGTATACTAAAATTTCCATCATCTTCAAAGGCTAGAAAAAAAAATACTTAAGATTTACAAAGTGGGTTACATCCCTAATCACGATTTCTAGCTATTAAGCACTTCGGAATATCAGATATGAACAAATAAACAAGTATCGAAGTACCCATATAGCAGGAACATTCAGCAATCTACTAAAATATGAGCAAAAAATTGCGATTTTTGGTTTTCAAAGTCATCAAAAAGATTCAAAGCAAGCAAGAAACCAGAGACGGATTAAAATCTGATGAATAAAGCAAAAAAAAAGGACTATGCAATTACCTCATGGTTAGAGCCTAGTCCTCACTGCAATTACTTCCTACAAAATCAGAAAAATTCAAAATGGAACTATTAATTATAGAACCACAATGCTCAAGTCACAGAAGAATGGATCAGAAAACCCTAGTGAAGTTGGATAGTACCTGATCAAATGGAGGAAAAACCCTAAGACAGGGTTTTCAGGACAGCTGCTGAGTGAGGCAAAAGGCTGAACTTGAAGGAGGCAACTTTGGCGCTTATAAAACCCTAGCTACGTTTTGCTAAGGGTAGTCACGCTTGACTCGCACGTGCTTTGGTCGTTTACTTTTGATATTTACCTCGGAGTCCCTGTAATTTTTCCTTACTACACTTTCGCACCAAATGAAATACCAATAGTAAATTACTAAAATTTGTATTATATAAAGGAGCTTGTTATAAAACTAATAGAAAAATAAAAAGAACTTTAATTGAGAGAGAACACAACAGAGAAATATGGAGAATTCAGAGTGTTTATTATTCTCATAAATTTTGGTTGCCTACATGCTTTTGTTTTTTACCATCAAACTACCTATGCGATTTAGTATTTCCACTATTTTCCTCACAAAAAATTTAAATTTTTTATGCATCTTGGCACCGTCCCATTGGGCATGGTTGACTTTGAATGTGGGGGATGAAGGATGGTGGGCAAAGGGAAGAGAAGAGGGAGAATTTGATTTTTCTCAATTTGAAAAGAAAATTAAATCCTCGCCCTTTTATCTAAGTTATTAAACAAAATAATTTGGCCATAAAAAAGTATACCAATAGACAAATGCTAGGTACCTTTCGCTTGGGACAATAATCTGTCTTGCCTCCTTATTTCCATAATGTGACTCTTGAGTTAAAAAGAGGCATAGTGTATGAAAAGGTTCCCGAGGTAAAGAGCATACGGCATTATTGCACCACCCATTGTTTTGATTTATCACCAAACTCCTACGTCCTAACAAAATCAGTCACCGATTTGCAATATGAATAGGTAGAGAGGCCTAGAGGGTGAATGGAATTGACTTCAGAACCAAATAATGATGGCATCACAGCCTGAAAAAGCAACATGTTTTTGCTCGTATCAGCCAATTAAATCTTGACATCTTTTCTCAGTCAACTTCTATGAGCATTTCAGAAACTCTTATTCAGTCCACAACTACTACTGCGACTATGCCATTGATAATGGTCATCAGCAGGGACAAAAACCAACCACTACAAAAGGACATACCCAAAGAATTGAAATCTCAGAAACAAACATACCATTGTTAAAGTCAATGTGGCCATACAGAACTAATTCAACACTTAAAAATGCCCAGTTGAATGGAACATGCTTGATAAATAGGTGCAATCCACCTAAACTTTTATTACAAAAATGAGAAGTGCTACCTAAAGCATTTTTGCCTACTCCAACTTTCCAAATGTATGAAACTATAAAATGGTGAAAGAGAAGAGTTGATAATTCATTCTTCCGACTGCCTTTGCCCCAAAACTGGAATGTCTTCGTATCGTTTCTGCATTAAAGAAAAAGACAAGGAAAATATCCAATTCAGACGTAAAAGTAGTAAAGATGTCCAGCAGCAACTATCAAAATTGAGATTTTTTTTTTTAAGTGCATTCAATATTAAGAATCTTGTACACCGCATACTACCAAAGAAAGAATCTCAACTGCAAGAAGGTATGTGCAAGACAATATACGTGTCCACGGATGTGGAAAGCAAATTCAATCCAAGTCAATTTTGGGCAGACTCGTGAAAATTTCCACTATAACAGGCTAATCTCTCTCCCAAACATGTACATCCAGATCCAATTAACATCCAAACATGCACAAGCGCACAGCACAACTTAATAAACAGATGCATGACCTCCAGCCAGGGGCAAAAAGTTTTGTCTTTAGGGGAAAAAAATATGCATTAACAGAAAGTAGAGTAGGTACAAGCAATAGACATGGTGCCTACAATTTTAAATTTTAAAAAAAATCAGTATTTAACCCATAATATAACATGTAGCTACATTCATACATATAATTCTCCGAGGCCTGACATTTAGATGCATCAGCAACATATTTTGTGCAAAATGACACATGAAGTAAGTGCATGCAAACCACCAAAAGTAAATACGAACTAGGAAATAGTTTCCATACCCCAATATTATTCTGCTCCCACAGCTTTTTAACCCCATAATCCACGGCCTGAAACAAGAAAATCAAAGACATAAGAACTCTGATATTTGTTCTTTCAGAAAACAACAGAAATCAAATGACACTTTGATGCAACTCAAACGAGACAAATTCAAAGTTTCAAGAAATGCAAAAACCAGTCCCTATCATCAACAATTACAAAGAATCTAATCAGACTGTCACTATTCAGAGAAAAAGAAGAAAGAACATGAGCAACTCAATCCTTCTGAGGCAGAAAATGGGCCAAAAAACCTCAAAGAACCAAGATTTGGACTCTCAGCTAATTCTACGATATATGACCTCATGCCACAACGTGATTAATAAGTTTAGTAACTGAGCATTAATACGAATATTGCATATAACTAGGAAACCAACAGAACATTGAGAACAAAACTAACTTGAGTTTTGCTTTCTTAATTTACATCTCTCACAGAAAGCAAACATATGCCTAAGATATGAAACCAATTTGTACAAGTAGAGTTTTCCTGAAAAGCTATAAACAATACCAAATTTCATCCATTTCGCACTAACATAATAATAACCCGTTCCATTTAAATGTTTAATTCCAAGAGCCAAATTGTAATTTCCGAGCTCGCCCCTAGACTAAGTTGACCTGATCGCAAATCAAGCTACTTCAATTTCCTCAGATTTCTCGGCAACCAAACAGATGATAACATGAAAAAAAAAAAAAAAAACAGACAACCAAATAAACTAAAATGAGAGATTCAGTGAAGAAACCGAAATCTAAGATCTAAGGCTCACCCGCTCGCCGAGGAAAGCGCCGGCGATGACGAAGGTGACGTAGACGGAGTTCCGGCGCATGATGACCCTGTAAAGGCCTTCGAAGAGGCCTCCACCGCTTTTCCGAGCCATTGTAGCCATGGCGATCTGTACGAGTCTCTTTCACTTGCGTTTGACCTATGCGGTAGGTGGATTCGCTCAGAGCTCTCTCTCGCGTCCCCGAAATGGAACCAAGACTTGGATGCGTAATATGCCTCTGGCTCCGGGTCCCTGGGAACCGGGTTGTTTGGAGCGGCCCGCTGGAGGGTTCGAACGGTTTGGCGCGGTTCGGTTGGACCGGGCTGATATGGCCTTTAAGGCATTGGACCATAGTCCTCCAATACTGGGCTCAGCACAATATTTTTTTGGGCTTCTAAATGTATCTCAATATTAAGACATGAAAATAGATTGGATTCGGATTCACCTAAATCCAAATCTGAATTCGTTTATAATTGAATTGTCGGATTCAAATCATACTCGGATTCTCGGATCAAACATGTCAATCCATTTCCGATTAGCATCTGATCGAAATTGGATCGGATTTATTTAGAGACCTAGACTTTATTAAAATTTTAATAGTATTATGTTTAGTACCATTCTTTTCTTGTATTTTTATGTATTTTCTTATTTTACTTCAAACTTATATACATAATTACAATCACTTAAATGTATTTCCAATTTGTAAAAAACCTCAAATTAATTTTACACGCATACAATCTTTATTAAAAATATATAAAAAAATGCATTAAATATTATATTTTGTCAGATCAGATAGCACAAATTCATATTGATTTGATAAGTTAAACAATTTATTGGATTTGAATCGTAATCGGATTTGAATCACAAATCCATGTCTTATTAATTCAAATCATATTCGAATTAAAATCCGGTCCATTTTGAGGTCTACTACAATTCTTTTTTTAACCCCTCCAAATTTTCCTAAATATTTCATTCATTACCCTCAATTAAAACAAAACAAACCCTCAAACTCCACCTAGGTCAGGACGAGGCCCACGATTTTGGCAGGGTTGGGGTTTTTTGCCATCCCTACCCTAAGCGGTAGCCTTTTCCCTTCTCCCGACCATCCTCTTTCCTCCCTCTCTTTGCAACTCTCATCGGAACCATAAATGCACACTTAAAAGTGTTATGAACTCACTACTTTCTCACTGACATACCCTTAAATGTATAATGTACACATAAAATTAATAAGTCCTGTGAGAAAAACATAAAAATCAAGTAGAAGACTTAAGGCCAAATGATACTTTTGTTCCCTATACTTTCATGGAATTTATATTTGGTTATTGTTATTTTAATTTTGGCAATTTTAGTCATGTACTTCTAATATGACATCAATTAAGTCTAATTATTAACCCTATTTGAATTATAGATGAAAAATTTGACGTGTGTTTCGCACGTGAGTGGCATTACGGACATCTCACTCCACCTGAATATCTATGTAAACCTTTACTTGCCATTGAATACAATCAGTTTAGAAAGATAAGGGATTTAAGTGCCAAACTAATTGCATTCAATGGCAGGTAAGGAATTACATAGGCATCCAAGTGAATTAAGATATTCGACATGACATTCCCATGCTAGCACGTCAAATTTTTCGTCAAAAATTTAAATGAGATTAACGATTTGGATTTAAATGCTATCGTATTAAAAGTACATGACTAAATAGTACGCAATGTCTCGTTTGATTGATAGGATTGGATTGGATAGGATAATAACTAAATTCATGTGTATTGAAAGAATAATATGAGAAGAAAATAAGAAGAATATAGACTAATTATAGGAGAAAACTTATCTCTTTCAATCCCTCAAAGATGGTGGGATTAGTGGGGATAAGTTTTTCCTTATAAATAATTTATTTTTTTCCTTTAAGTTAAAAGACACACTTCATGTGCTTACTTAAATACATATAAATTTAACTATTTATTCTATTTAATCTAATTATATGCATAGGCGGTGGACAAGGAATCAAACAATAAATAGAAAACGAAAAAGAGTAGGCTGATTGATAGAGTGGGGGCTGATCATTCGATGGTTAAAATGTGAACTTGTTTGACCAAAAAAAAAAAAGATGATTAATAATAAAAAATTGAAAATTAAAAATCAACTTGTTGAAATGTGAATTTTATCTATGATTAAGTGAAATAATTTCAGTAATAATATATTTGTCAAACTTGTGGGCTGCCTGAGATTAAGCCCATGGATTGAGTTCGCAGGACACACGACAACACAGTACAAGAGCTCGAGCCAAACTTTAAACCAAACTCGTCAACGCGAGCACAGCATGCAACCCACCTCCACCGGCAGTCAAATACTATTCTCGCCGACTCGTCAACACCGTAGCAGCGTAACCTAATAACACCCACCACCCTTTATTCACTTCACCACTTTACTCTCTACTTTCCCAGCAACCAATCCCTCACTGACAAACACTACAACCCACTTGGTCATGGAGTTGGTGAAGGGCCTGAGGGAGATTCAGACGCTGGAGGGTCACACCGATAAGGTTTGGAGCCTCGCATGGAATCCCACCACCGGTGTCGCCGGAATCCCCCTTGTATTCGCTTCCTGTAGTGGCGACAAGACCGTCCGTATCTGGGAACAGAGCTCCTCCAGCTCCACTCCTTCTTGGGGTTGCAAGGTTTTTATCTTTATTTTATTTTTTCCTTTTTTCCTTTTTTTTTTTAAATGATTCAATTTTGTAATGGAAGTTTCAATTTTGGGTTCCAGGCAGTTCTTGATGAAACGCACACTAGAACCGTTCGATCATGCGCTTGGTCTCCATCCGGGAAGTTATTGGCCACTGCAAGCTTCGATGCCACCACTGCAATTTGGGAAAATGTTGGGGATGATTATGAATGTGTTTCTACTCTAGAGGTAGGAGGTAGTATTGTTAATGGCATTGAAAAGCCCTTTCTTTACATCTAGTCAATTTTACGAGTTGGGTTCCTTGATTTTTTCTAGTCTGGTGTTTCTGTGCATAGGGTCATGAAAATGAAGTGAAAACGCTACCTTTACATCATTTGGTCAATTTTACGAGTTGGTTCCTTTAATTTTTGTTAGTCTGGTGGTTTTGTGTATAGGGTCATGAAAACGAAGTGAAAAGTGTGTCTTGGAATGCATCTGGGTCTCTGCTTGCCACATGTGGTCGGGATAAAACTGTATGGATATGGGAAGTGCAGCCAGGCAACGAGTTTGATTGTGTTGCAGTGTTGCAAGGCCATACACAAGATGTGAAAATGGTTCTGTGGCATCCCACCATGGATCTTTTGTTTTCTTGTAGTTATGATAACACTGTCAAGGTAAAGCTTGGAATTAAGTGGTTTTCCCACTTTCTCTACCACCCTTCCACAAAGAAAAAAAGATAACTTTTTTCTTCCAATATGCATCAATAAGATTGGACAGTCAGATTTTTACTGATGCAGTACAATGTCTTGCAGATATGGGCAGATGAAGGTGATGATGATGACTGGGTGTGTGTTCAAACATTAGGTGAACCTAACAAGTACTACGCCCTAGCCTCTTTTTATCTCTAAATTTTCTGCTTCATCCTTCTTTTTTCAGAATCATTCCCTTTTGTGTAATATTGTCATACTGGTGTGTGCGGATTGTGTATATATTGTTCTTCTCTCATAGGCACCTTATCCTTAAATGAGTAATGTTTCTCACTTATTGATTAGATATGGATAACTGTGATGCACAGTGGGTGTGATGCGATGCATATCAACTGTCCATATATAATTGTAGATAAATACAATCTCATTTAGGCCATCCACAGTAGTTTTGTGAGTGTGATAGTCATTTGAGAGTCATAAGTAGCCTGAAAAGTGATTTTGTGATCTGAAAAGTGATTTGTGACTTGAGAGTGATAGTCATATTTGTTGAAGCTGCAGTGGTGTTGAGAGTTATAGCTGAGAGTCATATCGTTGTACCTATTTAAATTAAGCCGAATTGAGATTAAGTGATGATTAAGTTATAAATTATAACTTAAATATTTATAAAAATTATACCATTGATTTTATTTTAATGAGATCTTTAATTTAAGGTCAATATTGAATATATTTGAATATGTTATTTTATGACCCAAATTATAATTTCTATATTTTCTCTCCACCAAATTTTCTTTCAAGTTGTTTGGTATTTTCTAATGTGTGAAATGCATAAAAATGGTAAACACAACTCAATGAGAGAATTTCTTATTTTTATTTTTTGTATATAATATGTGGTCCTATTGATTATTCTAAATCAGTTGAGTTTGCAGGACTACTAACAATTTCTGTTAAGATGTGCCATTTTAGTCTAATTCAGCTTATCCGGTTTTCTTGTTAGTGGTCACTCTTCTACTGTCTGGGCTCTATCGTTTAATGCTAGTGGAGACAAAATGGTTACCTGCAGGTAAGCAGAAGCATTCTCTCATTTTAAAGTTTTTTTTTTTTTTTTATGCTAAAGCACCAAACAGAAATTTGAAGTTGTGAACAGTACCAAAAAGGAGAAATAAAACAATAATGGACTGATTTTGCAGTGATGATCTTACTCTAAAGATATGGGGAACAGACAATGGAAAGATGCAATCTGCTGATGGCTTTGCAGCTTGGTGAGGAGCATGCTACATTAGGAGTATTTCTTTTCTATTCTTAATATCCATAATTTGAATTTGGTCTTCTACTTATGTGAGTTTTTAAATATTGTTTAAAATATTTTATTAACCGTAGGTCATAGGTTTTGTTTTAGAGTGTGGATATTTGATAGGTTGTACTTAGATGTAGGAATTGAAAGGAAGCAAAATGTAGTCTAGTAAATTGTGGTGTACTTGCGACACCAACTTTCTAATATATGACATTTTCATTAGACTTAGCAATGGCATATCCATTACACTTGGCAGTGGCGTTGAGCAGTAGTGAAGTAGGCTACATTTCTACAAATATGCATTTACAAAAATAAATGAACTTGAATTGCCTCTTTCTCTCTCTTGCTCCTGATGTTTAGTTCGAATTACTCTTCTTTTAGTTTCCCTTATTTACTATTGACTTATGAATTCCACTTTGTAGTCTTTCTTTACTTTTGAACATTCACATGCCCTGTTACATGCACCACCCTTCACCATGACCACTGTTATATTGAATTTTTTCTCTTCAATATGATGTTTTCATCTTTCGATTATATGTAATTTTGCATGCATTTGAAACTTTGGACGTTTTCTAGAAAGATAGGCAATGTATTTGATAGAAAGAGGACATGTCATCGGTTTACCCAGAATAATATGTTGTTTTGTGAATAAGTCCATATTGCCTATGAAGTAGTGAAGATGTGTGAGTGATTCAAGAGTTAGAAATTTTCTACATCTGTAGCTATTATTGTCTCTTACATGCATGCAACTTTATTATATCCAGAATAATGTGCTTTCATTAGGCTGAAACCAGGGGCCATGCCCACATATGGTTGGGTTGTAAAAACCTCCTGGTCAAGATTACTAATTGCGGTTCATAGTCAGTATCTCAAGTTTATTCGTGGTGGTGTGATAAAAGGGGAGTCAACTTTTCGGTGCCATTAATGGTATCTGGCAAAGGCTTTAGGATTCTTACTTTTCCAAAGGAATTGAAGTTAATTTGTCAAATAAGTACTTTGTTTGGTAGATTGCTAACATTTTAGACTGAAGTTCGCTTATGTTTCTTGTATTCGCACTGATGAGATGATTCATTCTTGTGGTTTTGTCAGGAGACATCTTTGCACTCTTGCAGGTTATCATGATCGGACAATATTTTCAGCCCATTGGTCAAGGTAATGGAACATTAATAAATAGTCCCAATTGTTCATGGTCTGTGGTCAAGATTACAAAATATAAGATAGAACCAAGATGAACTATTTAATCTGGCATGTTACTCAATTTACTTTAAGATTTTTTGTTCAGTATAAGGTAATGTAGTAATCTGGGAAATATAAGGTAAACATGACCACATTGATTGATTGAGTTAATTAGTTTTAGTTAATTTATTATTGATTCACCAAATATATTCTACTTATCAATTTTATTTTTTTTAATTCTGAAATCGTGGAATGTGTATTGATCTATGCATGTTTGAATATAGATATAAATTGAGTTCTTTTTATATCCATATCTAATAGACCTTTTTTTTTTTTGAGGGCTACCACATCTTATCCCGAATCTGGATTTATTTTTAAGTGAAAAATGACAGGGAAAATATCATTGCTAGTGGAGCTGCTGATGATGCCATAAGATTTTTTGTGGAGAATGATGATAAAGATGGTTTGGTATGTCACAATCTTTCAACCCCTCATTTAATGTTTTAGCATTCGCGTCACCATGAAATAGCCTAATATCTGCATTGGTTCTCAAAGTAAATTGATAATAAATGTATCTGTACTGCTAGGTGTGAACTGTGGATGATTAATTTATTGCTTAATAACATTATTTTGTCCCCTTTTATAAAACAATTCACGTGGTTTTCGAAGAATTCTAAATTCGTGTTTCCTTTGCTTCATATGTAGCTGTTAGTGGCAACCTTATTGAGTGCTTTGGTGATTGGGGTGGCTATGTATTTGCTTATTTAGTTTGGAGAATATTAATTAACCCAACTGTGTCCTTCATTTTAGGTTGATGGACCTTCGTATAAATTGCTTCTGAAGAAAGACAAGGCCCACAACATGGATATAAATTCGGTGCAATGGAGCCCTGGGGTAAGATTTCTCTTCTAGAGATTGTTAAAGTTCTGTGAGGTCCTGTTCTTTTCCTTGTGAATTGAGGACTTGGACTCTAGATTTCTTGGGATCTACTAGAATCCAGTATTCTTGTGTCTAAAGTTATAGGTAGTTTGCCATTCAAAGGCCTTAAGAACTAAGTTCCATGATTCCTAGCTGCTACCATTAGTGCACCTCTGCACAAGCGGCTATCACCACTGGTCCTGCTTCTGTCACCATACGTTCTGCTGTGACAGTTGCTGTCACCGTCAGCACCCCCACTAACATATTCAATACTACCCCTACCACCACAATCATCTTGGACATCACCGTCATCACAGTAACACTCCACTACTACCACCAGGTCGACCACTGTTGCTTCCTCCATACCATTAAACGGTGCTAATGATCTTCTGAGTTCTGAGTAGTTATTACCTACTAATTTAGATGCACATAATTTATTGGTCGCATAAAGTTGCTTGCTGCAGCTCCGTTACCATTTCCATTTTCCCTCATTCTTTTTTGGATTACTTAAATTTGTCTCCTCTCTTTATGCATAATTTCTTGTTCAGTAGTCATGCATGTCCTAACTTTAACATTAACCTTGTAAATTGCTGCTGAATTTTTTAGGAGGAACAGCTTCTTGCTTCTGCAAGTGATGATGGGACAGTTAAAATATGGGAGCTGACATCTGTATGATGCTGAAAGAGCCTATTTTTTTGCTGGTAAAACAATGTGTAATTGAAAATAAATTATTTATCTTCTGTATTGGTCTCAGTTTTTGGAAAATCATGAAATTTAGCTTAGTTGATTATTAGTGAGATGTGCCTTTTGATTAATGTAAAGAGGATGTAATGAAATCTTTATGAAAACGAAGATGGTGAAGCTTACAGTATTGATTTATAGGTTGGCTAACAAAATTGCTTTGAGAGATAGACTGTGTATTCTTCTAGCTCTCTCTTCCTCTCTGGTCGTCGATTCCTCTTTATCCTTCATTCCTTCCAATTGACAATGGATGCTGACATTGTGTTATAAATTATCGAATATGGTTTAAATGTGTTGAGCCACACCCAATTTGAAAACAATAAAATTATTTGAACCAGATGACAACGTAGACTGCTTAACTAAGGTGAGATTCCCTTAATACTAGTAAGCAAGTCAGCAATTCTTCAATGAGTCAACTAACAATCAAATTCTATTTTTAATCACCATTTGGTTTAGTAGATGATATCTATATTTTTTTTGTTAGAGAAAGTCATGACTCATGAGTTTAAATCTTACAGACGACAGTTTAACTAATAATAATTAAAAAAAAAAAAACAATCAATCAATCTCCATTGCTGGATGGCTGATACGAAACCAATGACTGCCATAATTTCTCAAATTATCCAAACAACCTGCTTCATCTTCCCAACATTCCATGCCCAATTTGTTCTTGAGAGGTGGGTGTGTATGGCCCTATGACTTACACTTAACAGCCTCCTTGTGTGCAGGAGGCCCCCTCTCATCTAGAGATCATTGTTTCCCCCATCTATTTTGGTGGTAGTTGTTTGTAGACTTGCAGCAAAACCTAACAATCTATAAGAAAAATAAAATGACAGCAATTTTTATCTTTCAAACATTCCTTGCCATCCTTAGAATGATGCCAGATCCGTATTAAAACAAAGTTTAAAAGTATTCATTTTTAGATTATCAATGATGTGTCGGTGATTCACATTTGAACTCATTTTGGACCTCATTTATTTCGTAACCCAGAATGGAATTATCAAAACAAATGCACTATTTTAGGAGGAAATATATATAATCAATCTCAGCAACAGAATATATTCCCATTATATAAATATATAATGTTTTCAGTATCAATAATCATCCAAAAAAGGCCTAGCCTGTGTATGATCACAATTAATAAAAACAATATAAAGAGCTAGACCTTAGAAAATAATTGAGAAATATATATATATATATTAATTCAACACCTGTTTTCTATTCTTAACCTGCCTGAATTTTCTCTCCTTCCTTCTTCAACCAAAGCAGTACGAGCAGACATAATCCCAGTGGGGAACAAAGAAGCATCAAAAGCAGAACAATCAATCCAATCCTGCAGCAGCTCCTCCTGACCCCATATGTCAGGAATCCAAACCTGACCTGCCACCTCAACTCTGTGCTTCTTCAACCTCTCACGCCCACTATCTTCTGCTGCAACATCATCCACTGCTGTAGCTGAAGCCACACCTTCCAATGCAATTTCTTCTCTGTCTGACTCACCATTTTGGACCCTTCGATCATCATCATCATCTTGGTTTCTCTTTGGAGATGTGGTAGTACTGCTTAGAATACTTGTTCCTTGCTCTATACCATTACTAATGGACTGAGAGATTTGCTTGGGCTCTGCTAGTACTGGAGCTGATGGAGTACTACTTTGCTCCATAATGGGTTTCAAAGAAGCTTGGAGATGAGCCATTGTTTGAGAGGGTTTTTCTTTCATGAATTTGTTGTACTGAAAATAAATGTGTGCTAGCTATAGCAGCTCGATCGATCTGTTGCTTCTTGTTGATCAGCTAGTTTCAAATGTGGCTGGCTGTCCTTGAGTTGAAACAAGTAGGGCACATATGGCTAGCTAGAGGGGACTTTAATATATGTGATAATAATGCAAGGAGAGAATGGGTGGGGAGTTGGTTTACACGTCAACTCCTTTAATGTTTTTCTCTTTTTTCTATGGTAAGTGACAAATGTACGTGTCTTGTTCAGTTGTTTGAGATTGGAATCCAATATGTGTGGCTGCTTATAAGTTGTGATTGTTAAAACACAAAAGAAAGGGAAAGATATATAGAAGTTCATGTCTTAATTAAACACATGGGTAGAAGTTATTTTTTCAAATCCGCTTGCAAGAAAATGGTATTTAATTGGATACCAACTTAATTTGATATTATATTAAACATAAGGATATAATATATCCTTGAAAATCAGCTTGCACTGTGGGACACTATGCTAATAGAATAGAGTTTTGGAGGATTAGTGAGGTTGACGTTGATTTTGGGCAGCATAAATACGACGTTGGGTTTGGGCCAATGGGATTGTAGAATTGTATTTGGGGGGAATATATATATATATATTCAATTAAAATTTGCATACAACTCAATTTTATTATGGAGACCTTCTTGGGGTTTTCAAATAGATATTTTCTGATATAAAAAAACTTAGCTATCCTGGGTATCACNGAGAGAGAGAGAGAGAGAGAGGAGGAGGAGGAGGAGGAGGAGGAGGAGGAGGAGGACGGGGATACCATACCACTGTTGGTATCCCCGGTTATACAAGTCCTTCTCTTTTTGATATACACCGTGAGTATTAGTAGCCCTTCGTTTTAATTGGTTGTCATTTAATTCCAAATTTATTCTTTTCACTTCGCATAAACACTTTGTTTATGTGTACAATGCATGTACGTATATAGTTGCTAGTAGTCACCTAGAATTTATATGATTGGTTGATGCATTATGCTTAAGATGTCTTTTATCTTACTGGTTATATTATAGGAAAATACTTGGATACTCAGATATGAGTACTAATCTTATTCTCACAATCAATTACATAAACTCATAATGAGGTTCATCATGAGAAAAAAGGTGATAGACCTCATCATGAGCTCATGTGATTGATTATAAAAACAAATTTGTACTCATTTCTGAGTACCCAAACACTGTACTCTATATATATATATATATGCATAGCCTTGTAATTTTTCACAGATTCAGTCTTCCAGGTCTCAAAGCAGAATCCTATGACAACAATTAAATAACATACAACTAAGAACATGCACCAAAAATCATTAATTTTACAACTAAATTAGTTCACTGACAACTTAATTATAAAGTAAGTACGTCCATGTATATATATATATATAATATTTTAGGTTTAGGGTTTATATATATATATAATATTTTTCTCATTGTTAAAATCGCCGGATGAAAAACCCACATGCATATACAGTACTATGTTACTCGGCAAAAGGAAGTACAAACGAATAATAAATATTAAACAGTAAAGTACGTACGAAAATAGAAATTAAGTAATTATATACGGACTAAAATTCTGTCAGACTAATCCCACTCTTTGTCTTCTCCGAATGGTAGGGCACGTCATGCACATGGGCATCTTTCACTTCAAGGCCCCTTGTTGTCATGCCTTACTATTTAGTCTCTTCATATAGGAGGTGAGTCCATTTTTATTTGTTACAAACTTACAAACGAGTTCAAAAGAAAAAGGGCAGGATCTAGCTCTGGCTTTGAGTATGGAGTAAATGCAGAAAGTTCAAATGAAGAGGAGGAAGATCTAACCAAGGCTTTGAGTTTGCTACATGAGTTGGGAAAAAAGTTAATAAAATTGTTAAGTTTTTATTCTATTTAACGGCAAAACAAAAAAAAAAAGTTAGAAGATAATCATGAGAATGTGGAGTGTTCTTTCACACGAGAAAATAATAACTTGTATAAATCTTGGGACTCTCCTATTATTGTATCAGAGTGAGCCGATGTTAAACATGCGGGCATGAGAATGTGGAGTATTATTTAACATTAGAAAATTGAGTAAATTGTGTTTGGTCTACTTATTATTTCATAAATTCCGTTTTGGTTCACAAATTTTTTTTAAGTTCTATATTGGTCTACGAATTGTCTGAAGTGTTCTATTATTGTACAAGTCGGACAAAATCGGACAATTTTTTCTCTTAATTTTGTACCAATGAGTTGACTTTGAGAGATAAAATTATCCATTTTAGACAAAAATAAAACACATTAGACAATTCATAGACTAATATGAAACTTAAAAAAAATTTGTAGACTAAAACGAAATTTATGAAATAATAAGTGGAATAAACGCATAATTTTCTCAAAGCCTTATATAAGTCCTTATTGAATTCTTGTCATATGTGTGGGGTAAAACTGTAAAAAGCTCTGGCACTCAAGTTATAATTAAGCACTTATTTAAGGCAAGGAAATGAAGATTAGTATTAGCACATCCTTGTAAAGTTGTAATCCATATTATAAAAAAGGGAAAGCAAAAGAAAATTGGAATCCAAATGTACTGAATTTTTGAAGGTCCAATAAATGTTATTGTGACTCCATGAAGGTGCGGGTATGTGTTGTAAACATCACAAGAATTCCATCCACATGATAGCATATGTGGATGACTCTAATTTTCAGTGGAATTGAGAAAGCATACTATTCACACCAGTCACTAGGCAGTAGGTACCCCAGTAAATTAATTGGTACATTAATAGCTATTTCATAACCGCATAATTGATGAGAATGCTGTTTTTTCTCAAGCCAATTAAGATAGCACTGTAGATACAGAACAAGACTGATCAGATGTAGCCACCAAGGCACCAACCACTCATAAAATCATTCATGAAAATGGTAAAATAACAGAAACCACTCATAAAGTGGTGAACAACCAGATATTATTAACAAAGGAGACTGTGACAACTGACAAGTGATAGTCTTTTCTACCCTTTTTTTTGGGGCCGGAAGTATTCTATGATCTATGATCTATCTACCCCTTATTTAGATAAAAAAAAGAAAAACAGGAGTGGTCCATTTTTGCCTATTTTGGAAGCTCACACATTGGTTTATTTTTCACTAGTCTTATCAATGGTATAATATAAATAAAACTATATAAAGTGTACGGTCATATATTGGCCATGTTTGTCAGTTCTGTGTTCATCGTCTTCCTTAGCTTGTGGGGCATTGGGGAATCTTGGGCCACCTGTGACTCCGAAGGTGGTTGAAACTTTAATGTGCGGCCCAGGGCATTTCCATTGAGGCCCAAATCAGATTTTTATGTTTTAATGTGGGACATTTAGAATATTATAATCCATGCCTGACCTTGTTTTTTCTTGTAGAATTATGTAGGGGTGAACACAGTTCAAATCAACAATCCTTTGGCTCCATCCCCTTAAGGAGGAGCTTCTCCAACTCCATCTCACAAAAGTATGTAATTTCTTGTCTTTTCACTCACTGTATGAATTCGTTTTTTCTGTTTATTTGAAATAAAAAAGTCAAAAAGTAGACGTTTTTGTGAAATGGGATTGAAGGTGCTCCTCTTTCAGAGGATGAAGCTAAGTATTGTTTAGTTCAAATTGAACCAATTTTTGCTCCAAATCACACATCGAACGATTTGTGTATATTGAGAAATTGCTAATGACCTAACTAATGGTATTACTGAGCTAAACCAATTCATTCGGTGACTAGTTTGGTTAATTTGATTGGTTCATGAGGTTTGGGACAATGAATCACCAATTGTGCCAATATTTTTCATCAATAACAATATTACAAGTTCACTAGAATCAGACATTAAATTTTAGATCACATACTTATAAGTCGCTGATTTAAAATCAGAGAAATAAAAAAGAGATATCGGTGGTTTGAGATCTCAAAAATCGAGAATAAGACTAGATTACAGCAATTAATGCAGTTGCAATTGAGAGTGAGAACTAGAGGGATGCAAATGAGATTATGGTTTGTTAGTTTTAGGTTATTAAGATTTAAGAGTATATAATCATATAAATGGAGGATCATAATAGGGAAAGGAACAACTAATTAGTACATTACACATAAAAAGAATGAATAAAATTATAATATGCGGTTTGGTTCAATGTATACTACAGGTTATGAAGTATAAAATCTGATTATCCTTACCCTTTAATGTGGTTCGGTTCGATTATACACTGATTACTTATATTTTATACACACAAAATTGGACCAAAATGTACCAAGTGGTCGGCCTACTTACATTGAAAAACCTATTATGAAACCAAACATCACAACTTATTAGTAAAACTTGTTCTTACAAAATCAATTTGTAACTTTATACTCGATAAAGAAAAACTTTCATGTAGTATAACACCATTTTTCTCTAAATGGTCATATTATTAACATGTGAAGAAATATTGTAAGAGTGCAGGTGTAAACACACTTTCCATGCAAGTTTTTCTCTACTCGATATGTAACATGTTATGTTTTAAAATGATCAAATATCATACGTTAAAACTAAGAACCTACATATTAAGATAGTTATTAAGTTTTTCCAAGAAAATTTCGATTACACCCTCTTTATGAATTCTCAAGCATTGTGCCGCTTTGGCGGGCACATGGTCAAGGAATCGACCACCTTGGCGCAAGTAATCCAAACCTACGCACAAACCAGGCAGCTAAACAAAGGCAAAGAGCTCCACGCTCAGCTACTACGCTCCGGCTACCCACTATGCATTTTTCTCAGAAACCACCTTCTCAACATGTACTCAAAATGTGGGGAGGTCGACTATGCTCTGAAAGTCTTCGACAAAATGCCTCACAGAAACTTGGTTTCTTGGACAGCAATGATAACTGGGTTTTCTCAAAACTTGAGGTTTTCACAGACTTTAGAAACCTTTTCCCAGATGAGAGGTGCTGGAGAGAACCCAACCCAGTTTGCGTTTGCGAGTGTCATTAGAGCTGGCGTGTTTATTGGGTCGGTTGATATTGGGAAGCAAATGCATTCTCTTGCTTTGAAGTTGGGATTGGCTTGTGAGTTATTTGTGGGTAGTAATTTGGCGGATATGTATTCGAAGTGCGGGGTGATGGGTGATGCTTGTAAGGTTTTTGAGGAGTTGCCGTGTAAGGACGCAGTTTCGTGGACTTCAATGATTGATGGATATGCAAAGAGTGGTGATTTTGAGGCAGCTGTAATAACTTTTAAGAAGATGATTAATGATGGGATTGGTATAGATAAACATGTTCTTTGTACTACATTAAATGCTTGTGCTGCACTGAAGGCTTGTAAGTTTGGGAAGTGTCTTCATTCAACTGTTGTGAAGCTGGGGTTTGAAAAAGAGGTTCCTGTGGGCAATGCTCTGACTGATATGTACTCGAAAGCAGGAGATATGGAAAGCGCTTCAAATGTGTTTCGGATTGACTCTGAGTGTAGAAATATTGTGTCTTGTACCTCTCTGATTGATGGTTATGTTGAGATGGATGAAATTGAGAAGGCTTTTAGTTTGTTTGTTGACTTGCAGAGATGGGGAGTTGAACCTAATGAGTTCACTTTCTCGAGCTTGGTCAAGGCTTGTGCCAACCAAGCTGCACTTGAACAAGGGATCCAGCTTCATGCTCAGGTGGTTAAAGTTAATTTTGATAGAGACCCTTTTGTTTCTTCTGTTCTTATCGATATGTATGGAAAATGTGGGTTGCTTGATCATTCAATCCAAGTGTTCAACGAGATAGAAAAACCGACGAAAGTTGCATGGAATTCACTGCTAAGTGTGTTTGCTCTTCATGGCTTAGGAAAAGAAGCTTTGGAAACGTTTGCTAGAATGATCCAGGGAGGAGTGAAGCCAAATGCAATAACATTTATCAGTCTTTTAACAGGGTGTAGCCATGCTGGATTGGTAAAGGTAGGTTTAGATTACTTTTATTCTATGGAGAAGATATATGGAATAGTGCCTAGAGAAGAACATTACTCTTGTGTTATTGATTTACTTGGCCGGGCTGGAAGGCTTAAAGAGGCTGAAGAATTCATAAATAGCATGCCAATTCAGCCAAATGCTTTTGGGTGGTGCTCTTTTCTTGGGGCTTGTAGGATTCATGGGGATAAGAAGAGGGGCAAACTGGCAGCTGAAAAACTGGTGCAGCTTGAACCCGAGAATAGTGGAGCTCATGTTTTGCTTTCGAATATATATGCAAAGGAACAGCAATGGGAAGATGTGAGGAGTGTGAGGAAGATGATGAGAGATGGCAGCATGAAGAAATTGCCTGGTTATAGCTGGGTTGATGCTGGAAACAAAACCCACACTTTTGGATCTGAAGATTGGTCTCATCCTCGGAAAAAAGAAATATATGAAAAACTTGATAGTCTTCTTGATCAGATAAAGGAAGCTGGATATGTTCCATATACAGATTCTATTCCATATGATATGGATGATAGTTCGAAGGAAAAGCTTCTTCACCATCACAGTGAGAGAATAGCGATTGCATTTGCACTGATAAGTATGCCGGCAGGGAAGCCAATAATTGTGAAGAAAAATATAAGGGTGTGCTTGGATTGCCATTCTGCAATCAAGTACATCTCCAAGGTGGTTGGGAGAAAGATTATTGTTAGGGATAATAGTCGATTTCACCATTTTGCAGATGGGTTGTGTTCATGCGGAGATTACTGGTAGTGTTTTGAAGGCTATAAGGATTTATTGGCCAGAATCATCCAGTGAACTCACATGAAAGGGAATTGATTTTTTAAGGCATACAAAACTTGTCTGCCTGGTTTCTGAGCATGTGCACCAAGAGCCAGTGCCTCATGTGCCCTAACTTTTCTGACAATATTTTTGAGCCAACTGGTAGAGGAAGAAATGTTGGATGACTAGGTCATCAAGAAGGAACAAGGGGCCTTTAAGAGAGGGTGCTGGTTATTCAGACCCAATTTTTTTAGAGTACTGCTATTTGCACACCCTTTTTTTTCTTTTTGCACATCCCTATTAAAAACAAATAAACAAAAAAAAAGACTAAACAGCCCCTCCCCTCCCTGTTTCCCTCTTTTTTTTCTCTCATTCAAACCCCTTCCTCTGTTTTTTTTCCTTCCAAGCCCGGCAGCCCCTCCTCGGCTCCTCTCTTTCTCCTCTCCACTCGCCCGATCACCACCTTCCTCGCACCACCACCGCGCGCAGCACCACCCGAGCCACCACTAACCACCATCTTCCTCTCTCTCCGCATGCACCATCACCACAGCACCCCCAAAACAGCCACCACAACCAGCCCGGCAACCCCTCTTCGGCTCCTCCCTTCCTCTCTCTCTCTCTCTCTCTCTCTTTCTCTATCTCTATCTCTCTCTCTCTCTATCTCTATCTCTATCTCTCTCTCTCTCTCTCTCTCTCTCTCTCTCTCCTCTCTTCCCTCCCTTTCTCTGTCGCTGCGGTTGGTTCGGTAGACAGCCACCGAACGAAACTAACGGCTTCGGCAGATGACTGCCGAACGAACCCATCGGTTTCGAGAAACGAACCCGCCATTTTCGGCGGATGACTGCCGAATGGCCTGCGAAGTTCATTCTCTTGGCTGGCACTGCGGCGTGGTCGTGTGAGCTGGGCAGAGCTGACGGGCGCGAAGGAGAGAGAGAGAGAAATGAGCTGGGCAGAGTTGTCGAGCTATCGGGCAGAGCAGCAGGGAGGAGAGAGAGAAATGTGCAGAAGGTGGTGGTGCGCGCGGTGGTGGTGCGAGGAAGGTGGTGCTGCGAGCAGGGTGGTGCAGAAGCTGGTGCTGTGCGGGTGTGTGTTGACAAAGAAAGAGAGAGAGGGAAGGAGAGAGAGTGAGAAAGAGAAAAATGGGGTGTGTGGGTGTGTAATGAAATGAGGGTATTTTGGTAATGGGTTAGGTGTGTGTTGAGAGGTTTTGAATTTGAGATGAGTTTGTGGGATGTGTAAGAGAAAAAAAGAGTAAAAGGGTGTGCAAAAAGAAAAATAAAAAAAAAAGTGTGCAAATAACAACACTTTTTTTTATTAGTAGTCCCCAACATACTCTTTACACTCACCTTTATTTTACAAAAATTTATAACTTGTTCATACACCCAACATAATTTCCTTAACTACCCTTACTAAAACCCAACAATTCTAGTCTATACCCAATAAACACACCCAAGCCCAACATCATCATCACCACCATCTCTCAAACTCAACACCAACACCAACACCATCACCACCACCTCCCAACCCCAACACCATCACCACCGGAAATCACCATCAACAGCCGCCGCCCCTCATCACCACCGGAAATCCTGATAGACCTTTGCAAATACATTTTTCTAAACCAAATTTCACAGAAAAGTACATTTTTAATTCGTCAACAAGTGCTTGGCCCTTGGCGGTAAGCACAGCCTAAAAGGTAGGAGAGATAAAATCATGCATGAATAGTACAAACATTCATTTCAATCTATTCCTTTTAGCAACTATATAAAATTAACGCAAATTAGTTTGACCTCTTAGCCTCATTTACTAAGACTAGGAAAAAAACCTCTGTGCTCAGTTGTGTTTACCAACGAGTATACCAACATGCAAGCAGGATAAGAACATGTTTGCTCAATGATTAGTTACTCAAGGCAATCTGAACAAGAATGACAATTGTCTATTGATAATAAATTTCAAGGACAAACTCACCATTTTTCTTAATTTCGTCCATGTCAGCCTTGTTCCCTACGAGTATTTTGTTAACATTATCTGATGCATGTTGTTCAATTCCTATGTCTGAGAACAGTGACAAGAGAGGGAAATCAATAAACTAAAAAACAGGAGGAAAATAATTAGTGTTCTAGAACCAAGAGAAGCAGATAGGCAGATGATGATTAAGAAAACATCAGTACAGTAAGGAAGATAAATTCACTATTGAAAGATGACTCATCGGTAATATTATAGACCAATGTGAGAGATGAGTGGAGACGTTGGATATACAAAATTGTTGGGTATAATTTAAGTTAATTATTTTAAAAATTTTAAATTAAATTTGTACTTAACAGTCAATTTATATTAAGATAAAATTAAAAATTAACAATTCATTAAATTGTTGGAGCCATGAATAAAGAAATTAGGTTCGAATAGTGGCATCTTTTAAGAAAACAACTAAACCTTCGGCCTTTGTCCGGAACTTGGAAGAGGCAATTTGTATTTCTTCATCCATTGGATATTTGGATTATTAGCTTTATTAGTTCACAATGCAAGGAGAAAGTAATGGTTTGACAGCCATTAGCAGGGGATCATCTAAGTAAAAACTTCACTAAATCACTATGATAATTGAATCTTTAAAGAATCGAGTTAAATGTGGGAATGTCCATATCAGTTGAAAGAAGCCATGCATATACACAGGAATCTTGGACCAAAGAAAAATGCTGAGCGTGGTGCCCTGTAACGATTCTTCCAATCTCATGGATAAAAACATTGTGGTGGGTGTCTAAGTCCTTCACCCAACAATTTTGTTGCTTCTGAGATGTGATACCTCTTTGAGAAATATAAATGGCTTCTTTTTTATTGTAAATAGTTAAATAAACTGAACTTTAGAATCAGATATTGGGTTTCAGAAGATTCCCATCAAAATCAAGTAACAACAAAGTATTTTCTCTGAACCAAGCCGTTCATGATTCTCCATAAGTGACTATACATGCCAATGGCGTTTATTCAAATCTTCCGGGGAACAAAAAGATCTAAATGACGTGAACACAAACATAACTGAGTGTGCACTAATAATATCTCAAGGCTAGAAACCACTAACAATTGGCATATTGAGTATCTATCATCTAGTATCTACAGAGGCATATTTAAATCCCTCGGATGGATGCTGAGGTGGTAGGAATGAAGAGGCTGGGAGGCCTGAGACAAGGCATTCATTGGAAAGAAAAAGCATGTCAAACTCTAGGAAAACGTGAGCGTCCTTTCTTCTTCAAGAAATCAGGAATCTCGACTGCACTGCCTTCTGTGAAAGAGGAAGGCCGTCGATTGATGCCAAGGGTGAGGTCTCCTTGTGCCTGCAATATGGTAGGTTTTAACAAAATTGTTTTACAGAGAGAGAGAGAGAGAGAGAGAGAGAGAGAGAGAGAGAGAGAGAGAGAGAGAGAGAGAGAGAGAGAGAGAGAGAGTACCTGGAGTGGCCTCCCATCGCTTTCTTCTTGGCGTTTGAATCCAGTAGCAATTAGAGTTATACTGACCTGAATGAAAAGTCAAGACAAGTAACATGGCATTTTTAGATGTATCCAGACTAAAACACCACCAGATGCAAGAATAGCCACAAATATATATTTTGTCTTCTAATTACTTATACCCAGTCAAAAGAAAAAAGTAGGTACAAAATATGCCTATAGATGCAGATATGCAATTCTTCTACTTTGGTACAAGACCTAGCAAAACCGCTTTGCTGGCAAGCAGAATTGCAGAAAGAAGGGGCCAAGTAAAAAGTATACATCAATCGATTAATTTTTTTTAACTTTTTCTTTTCCTTCATTTATTGCATTAATGGTAAAGTATAATGATATTGGCCAAATTATTGCAGGCATGATGATGACATCATGTACGCAGGTTAGGATTGCAGATGCTAAAAACTTTACCATATTCACTTTAGAGAAGCAAAAAAACTTACTTGACCGCTGAGTGATGGATCTGTCACTGCTCCAAAAATTAAATTTGCTGTCGGATCAACGAGATCATATATAACCTCGGCTGCAGCATTTACCTATGAAAATTACCCATTTGGAAATTAAACAGTAAGAGAAAAGAAATATAACATCATATGATTCATATCAACTGTGAGTGAAAACTACCATTTAGAATTCAGTAGTAGCAGAGTTATTATATTGGAATTTAGGATAGACTTCTGGGTCAACAAAATGATTTCTCTACAAGAAGCCTTAAGTCATTAACATGATGAAGTTTTTGGGCCAATCAAAGTAGTAGTCTATAAGCAGATTGCAGAGCAATGTCATTCTTGCAGGTTAGAGTTGAGGGGAAAAAGTAAAGACTTCAATATGGTCTAGTACCCTCACTAAAGCATCTGCTTCAGAATAATTCAGATTACAAAAGTCGAACTTGAAAAAGAAAAAGACAAGAAAAACACACCCTTTTCTGCCGACTTGAAATCTAAAAAAAGAAAAAACAACATGAACGGGTGAAGCATAATAGCATCTTGTTTCTTTACATGTAAATCAGGCTATGGCTGTTCAAGAATTGCTAGTAAATAAGTATGCAGATGCTGAATGCACTGGTAAAAGTAATTCCTAAAGAAAGCTTCATCTCACACATATAGAGGTATACCATACTTTAAGGTACAAGTACAACAGATTTCTTTTACATGCATGATACACAAGACTTTCATAGGACCAGCAATTGCAAGCACATGTAACTTTTTACGAAAAAGATATTATTAGTTATGTTCAGAACATGTCCAAACGGGAATGAAAGAGAATGAGGAATAGAGAAGATGAACAAATATGTCAGCTCCATGAGTATAACCGAAAAGGAGAGTGAGAGTGAGAGTGAAGAAGAAGAGGTACCTCATAAAGGGTCAAATCACTTCCACCAGTTATGTTCCACACAATTCCAGTAGCCCTCTCTATACCAATATCTAGTAAAGGTGATTGGATGGCATTTAACGCAGCATCTCTTGCCCTGGTCTTCCCTACTCTCGAAAAAATAGAAAAAAGAAAAAGTACAGAAAATAGTTATAGTATTATATCTGAACATCGAATAAAAAATTGGGTCATCAATACTGGTGTAAATAGGCTTGATTTAGATGCATCTTGGAGAAAAATGCTGCAATGCATGACAGTCTAAGCACATGAGAAACCTATTCATGATATTAGAGGTGTACCCAATCTCCCTTCCAGTTCTAATGACAAAATATTTTAATACATTAGTGAAAACAAACATATTAAGTCTTGAAGAAAAGTGAGCCTCTGACACAATATAAGCACTCTAAACATCCAAGTTGTAAGTCTAAAAGATTACCAGTTGCAGTTCCTATCCCCATCAATGAAGAACCTGCATTTGCCATTATAGCCCGTACGTCAGCAAAATCCACATTTACCAGCCCTGGTATCTGCAATTACGGTGATGATTGATCAATTAGAGTAACAAAATATGGCCCTCAAAAACAAAAGAATAAATGAATTATTAAAAAAAAAAAAAACTGCAAACGATCTACTAAACAATAATAAAAAACTCCATTGACCTGATACTGTCTTTCCAAGCATTACCAATGTAATGCTTGTAAAGTCTTTAGCACACAGAAGACCCGTATATCAACCTATACATTAGACTTTTTTTCCTTTCTCCTTTTAGTTTTAACAACCAGAAGTTCAGGGTTCAAAAATATTTGCATCAGTTTATCAGTAACAAAAAATATGCAAATATATCGTTGTTAAATTCCACAACTGGGTGTTTTAGAATGTTAATATTCAATCCATGATAACATTACCAATTACTCATAAGAAGTGTAGTGAATTAACACCCCCTGTGATCTTGTCCTTGATGTATTCTAGAGTTAAAACAGATATAGCAAACAACACACAATATGGCAGCAAAAGTAAACACAAAGAACACCAAGATTTGTTATCGAGGTTCAGCGAACTTTGCCTACGTCCCCGTGTGATCCTTAGAGAATCACAGCTGCACTATGTATAGAATAAGAGTACAAGAACTTATTGAAACCCTAGACTACCCACTCGCAGCCGCTCTCTTCTCTCTTGCACAAATAGCTCTCTTATGTTTTTCCCTCTTGAAAAACCCTCCCCTTAAAGTCACTCACCCTTGAGTCTCTAACCCGAGTCTCCCTTTGAGTTTCTTCCCTAGAAGTCTCTAGCTATACTTATATTTATGAGACTTGCAGCAGCCTATTTATAGAGCATAGACTTACCACTTACAATATGGATTCCTAATCCTAATAGAATTAGGTAATCTATCTATTAGCTAATTCTATTCCCTTGTACACAAGGAAAACCCTTTAGAACTCCTTCCCACACTAGGAAAGTCTTGTGCAAGTCCTATTTGTCTATCAAAATCGTGCCCCACTAGGAAAACATCAAACTACCCCACTGCCTAGTCTCCCTACTGCTCTTGGCCAGACCTGTAGCTTCCTCCAGAAATTTCCGACGAGACAAAAAACACAACAAGAAGTACAGATGCCCTTACTATTTATTTACACTGCATCTAGGGAAAATATAAACATGCCTGTCTTAGAGTCTATCAACCATTCTTATCATCTGTTGAGATTATGGTCTACGGGAAGACCGGAGTAAAAGAAAATAAAGAGAGTATCAAGGTTCCTTTTGCATTCATTCTCATTTTCCTTTCAATTTTGTTCTGTTATTTCCTTTTTCTATTTAATTACTTTAATACTTGGTACGGGAGATCAAGAAAAGTGTTCATATTACAATGTCTTTAAAATCACATACCGTGATTATATCTGAGATACCACGAACACCTTGTCGTAGAATATCGTCAGCCAGATTAAATGCCTCTGTTACTGGGGTAGACTGGGAAACTGCAGTCAATAACTTGTCATTCGGAATGACTATCAGTGTGTCAACATTCTCTCTCAAAGCTGCAATTCCTTCCTGGGCTTGAACTGCTCTTTTCCGTCCCTCAAAAGAGAAAGGTGTTGTCACAATACCAACAGTCAATATACCCATTGACTTTGCAACACCTGCAACTACAGGAGCTCCACCAGTGCCAGTTCCTCCACCCATTCCAGCCTGCATATAGTGAAATTTAAAGTCAAACGCAGAAATGCTTGAAATAAGTTTAATAACACAACAACATACACTGGGCTTCCACCATAATGAAGTCATAACAGAAGAACATAATTAGAACCTACCGTAACGAAGACCATGTCTGCTCCATTCAGTGCTTCTTCTATCGATTCTTTGCTTTCTTTGGCAGCATTCATACCAATCTCTGGATTTCCACCAGCACCAAGACCCCTGGTAAGCGCTTGACCAATTTGTAAACGGTTCTCAGGAAAGACAGGAGACATTCTTATGGCTTGAACATCAGTGTTAACAATCCAGAACTCCACACCATGCATTGAACTCTCTATCATGCGGTTAACTGCATTTGACCCTCCACCACCAACACCAATAACTTTGATTTTGGCTTCATTGTAATTATTTGGATAAGATTTGTCACTTAAGCTCTCAGTGACACTTCCACCTGAAGTATCTTTTCTCAGATTGTTCGCCGTATGGTTGCCCTCTCCTCTAAGCAGTGAAACTTCAGGGTGTAGATTCAGAAAAGGGTCTTTATTCTGATATGAACCGACACTCTGAGAGTTCGCTGAGCACTTAACTTGAGGCGAAATTGACTTATGAATTGCCCCAATGAACCCACACTTGTCCTCTGAAATCTTCACACAGCTAACTCTTCCCAAGTGATTCTCCCTTAATAATCTCCCCCCACGTCCTGTTAGTATCCCCACTGGGTTTCGAGTGTCAGAAAGAGTAAAATTTGCCGAAGCATAAGTCGCCATCATATAATGGCGAGACCCAAATTTCACAGATGGCTAAGCTGAGGAATCTCAATAAATTCAGAGACCCAAATGGCTTATAATTTCAATCCTACCCCAAATCTCTCTTCCAACACCTGTTTACCAAAAACCAGATAATTCTAAGAAACCAAGTAATATAGCAGATTGGTTGCAAACACTCCAAAAAATGGTGAAATGTCAATTGCCCACTAAAACCAGAACAAACAGAAACCCCACAAGCTGCATAGCATGCATTACAATACTAACCCCAAAAGCAAAGCCAACAATAATTGTACAAAATTCAAAGTAACTATGAAGTTAACAGCAAAAGCAGAAACGTACCCACTACAATGAGACACAAAAAAACCAGAAATGCTGAACAAATGCAGACCCAATTCTCAAGAAACAAGCAAGAAATAGCAAAATGGCACCTGGGGTTTGGAGGAATAGACCTGAGAAATTCGAAGAGACCTAGGAGCCCGGAGGCTAGTTAATAGAAGCAACAAATCTCCTGGAAGCATTCATTTGGGTTCTGAGCCCAAAGGGTCGAAAGGGGTTTAGCACCTTGGGGCTTTAGATTCTTCAAGTCACTCTCTCTGGTTTGGACTGTCGGGGTGATGATGATAATGAAGTGGTAGTGTAAGCATTAAACAAACAACAAAAATCTAGTGAAAGAGAGCTAATAGCGATTTGGAAGTTTGGCGTTTTAGGTGGACGACATGTGTGGGCTCACGAAAAGACTCCACAAAGTCACAAACCCCTTATCTTTCGGTGAGGGTTTAAGTGATGGACTACCTAGTCCTTCAGTGCTCCAATGACTAGGCCCTAATAATTGAGCCCACGATCGTACAAGTTCTTAAATAATCTTTTTTATCTTCTGTTCGAAATACAATTTTATTATTTTTATTTGAGAGAGGAAAAATTCCATCTTTAAACTTTTCATCTTTATGAAGATAAATACGAATAAGCTAATATTGAGGGAGTTTCATGTGAGAATGTCTTCATTTTAAGAAAAATGAGAACATCATTTGTGTATACCACCTATGATGACAATATAGTTCATTAATTTGAAACGTTCATTTTTAAAGTACTTTCTTAAAAATAATCGCTTTACTTAAACATCTAAATTGATAATTATTTAATTATACAAACACGCAAAACAATTTTCAATTCACTAATCTTTTATAGTTTTATAATATTGATCTTTGAAAAATATTCTAAAAATGGATGGTTCCAGTTATCAATACTACAACCATGATTAAAGGTTGGGAGCAAAATCATTCTTAGTTTTGTAGGATCTCGGCAATTGAATATGGTAATGTAGTTGATAAACTTCCCTAATTGTATTAAATTGGCTTAAGCCACAAAGCAACATCACCTTAGAGGTAAGCCAAAGAGGCCTCTTCTATCAAAATATTCGGTTGATCACAACTCAAAGCAAACCTAGCAAGATTATGTGCAACCATATAACAACTTATAGAGTGAAATCAAATATTCAATTAGTACAGCCAAATAGGGGGTGTGGAAGATTCAAACTGCCACCAAACTGGTTTAAAGAAATAAAACAAATAGATTTTGAAAGTGTAGGGGTGTGCTGTGTGCATCATACAATCCAATCTATTTGGACAAATTTTGTGTTTAATTCTTGAATTATACGTGGTTCATCCAAATAAATTGGGTTGGATTGACCCATGCATCGATTTCTTAAAAAATATTCGAATGTCTCAAATTTTCCCTTATTAATTGAAAAAAGCATATTCATTATCACATTGAACATTATCTCTAGGATATGAGCACGGGTACTTTAAATTTTTATATACATCAAAAATACATTTTTTTTTTGTCTGAAAAATACATTTAAACTATTTTACTTATTTTTCATAAAGAAATTGTTTTACTTGTTTTTTTTTGGTCGAAATTGTTTTACTTGTTTATGTAATTGAATTTCGGTCTAAAAATACGTAATCGGATCCGGATCTGTATATACCAATTTGATCCGTAGTCCGATCCGTTAACGAAAGTCGGTTAATAAATGTACGCGTGTGTGGTTATCCACCGTTACCGTTAGTCTGCCACGGAGCGCTGTAAGCCTGTAAGAATCACACAAATAGACAGTAGTTATCTAACAGGCAAATAGCACTGTGCCACGTAAGCAAGAATCCGGACGCTCCGTCTTCACGAACCTTCCATTCGGATCCAACCTAAAACCGAAATGGGAAATGACGGACCAAGAACAACTACAATAGGAGAGTGGCGTGTGGATCGCAGACGATTTTGGGATTAAGATACGAAAAAATCGCCGATGGCTTCGCGATTTATGGCGGCGGCAGCGGAGAGGATCGGACCGGTGGCGCGGCGTCAAGCCGTGAGCTTGACGGACGCCGCGGCGGATCGAATACGGCAGCTGCTGGAGCAGCGCCGGCGGTCCTATCTCAAGCTCGGCGTCAAGGCGCGTGGCTGCAACGGCTTGTCGTACACTCTCAATTACGCAGGTGCGGTCGGCGTCGTATTTGTTCTCTGTTTGCTTGAATTTTGTTGAGCTGATTCTTATTTTCATAATATATACCTCGATTTTTTGTGTTCAGATGATAAAGGGAAGTTCGACGAGCTGGTTGAAGACAAGGGTGTGAAGATATTGATCGATCCAAAGGCTCTCATGCACGTCATTGGAACCAAGATGGATTTTGTAGATGATAAACTCAGGTCAACCTCCTCCTCCTCCTCCTTTTGTTTTTTGGTTTTTTTGTTTTGTTTTTCATTATATCAGCATGTTTGGCTTCTAAGCAATTGTTTGGTTTTGATTTGCCTTTGCCCATTTGCATCATTCCACTCAGAGCATATGAGTTTTTATGATTGTGGTGTAATCCTTTGGTTTTACTTTGGTGGAGACAATTGAGGTTTTTGATGTCGTAGAAATGGAATAGGACCTTTATATTTCTTTCCAGTGCCAATTTCATTATGGATGACATAACGTAACCACTTTGATAAATTGTTAAACTGTGCACAGCTTAAGGAAAATGGGTATTCAATTTTCTTGTTCAATTCTGGAGAATGTGAATTCTTCACTTTGACAATCAACTACTCTATCTATGTGCTGCCATTTCCAGTTTTATTGGGGTGAACATTTCATTTTTCTGGTGGGTTCTCTGCCACCCAAGCCTAAACCAAATTATATATATGACTGGTGTGGTGGTGTCGTGTGGTAGCTTGCAACTTCTAACTACCAATCCACTGTCACCTCATGCAAGACCCCGGTGCTGCTTAGCACTGCTACAACCAACAGCAACTGTTCCAGCTTTAGTACTTCACCTCAACTGGTGATATTAAAATTGCCCTCATTGTCCACCTGCTCTGATGGTCACCCATCTGCTCCTGCCATCACAACTACCAAGGGCCACCACAGGACCATCATCACCTCTACCACTTCCGCCATAATGGTGGTGCATTAGTACTTCATCCTCTCTTTACTGTGGCATTCGAGAATTGATAAGAGCATAAAAGAGTATAGGTGTGCAGGTGTGTAGGTGTGTAGGTTTGCTTGTGTGCCTGTGCACATCTGATGAAAAATTGAATGTGTATGTTAAATACGTAATGCTTCAAGTGGCCTTCCATTTTCTAATTGCATATGTGCATGAATGTGTTGATCTACTGTCATTAACCCTTTTATATATAAAGCTAGATGTTAGTTGAGAGTCAGACAATGTTAAATATGCATCCATTTTTACATGAACAAAACCAAACCTTGAAGCAAGATGGAGTGCTAATAGTCATTTTGCTGGCTTTACCACTCCATGAATGAGTACATGAAATTGGGGAACCTTGACAGGTCTGAGTTAAAAGAGCCCAGAGTCATGATAAACGGATCCCTTATTCATCTGACAGAAACTATTAAATTTAGTTGCTGTCCATACAGATGCACCCTTTTCATTTCTTGATGGAGGGGTTTGCACTGGTACAATCAAACACATGTACTAGGATTAATTCTTCTGTTACCAATTATTCCCTTGGCTGTATAAGTTGCTTATGCCTCCAATTATGTTGCCTTCCTGATTTTTCTGACACTTAACTTTATTTTTTGGCAGGTCTGAATTCGTATTTATCAATCCCAACTCTAAAGGACAGTGTGGTTGTGGAGAATCTTTTATGACGACACCCAGTAGTGGAGGTACTAAGTAGGGTGATAGTTAAAGAATTATGGCCAACTTGTGATGAACCAAGACTTTAACTAACTAATATTTGTGCATTGGCACTGTCATTATGTCATAGCAGGGTGTAGTTCATATTCTTTTGTAAAGCTGATTCCAATTTTGTTTGGAAGAACACAATGTATATCTTTAATTTATGTGCTTGTTGAATTGTATGAAACTTTGGTAATGTGGAACATCGAAAAGCTGCTGACCTGTGGGAATTGTAGCAATGAAATTTTTTGTCATGGGAATCTTCATCGCTGTCCTTGTTAAGAGTGGTTTCAGAACTGTCAACCATGTGAATAAGGAGGGATATGCTGAATTTTGGCATCCTGGGCTTCAGCTTGTAATAATGTAATCATTCCTCCTCTGTCCCCATCTCCTTGCTTCCAGGCCTAGGTTTACTGCACTCTGCAAAACATAAGTATGGTTAAGTTCCTGAGCTGTGTTTTTGGGATGATATTAGCAACAAACCACAGAAAGGAATCGAAATTGGCTGTAAAATAGAGCAATATTTTAAACTTTTTAGTTGGTGAATCCTGGACTCGGTAATTGTTCTTTTCCTAATTTGTTTAATCAACCTTATTCTCTCACAATATCATGACTAGGTCGTATGTATCTATATGCTCTCCAAAAAAAAGGTCGTACAAAAAGCATTTTCATACACTTGTAATTATATATGCTGTCAAATGCGGCTCAGTACGACATACCATACGAATTTGAGTATATTGGGACGAATCAAACTCGTGACAAATCTTGTCTTAATTTTGTATGACTAGCCCTGCATCAGTTTTACCAAACACAATCGTCTTAGCATATATTGTTTATGCCAACTATGAATGGTGTCAGTCGTTTACTCTCAAAACTATGTAGTAAGTACAAGTGTTTTATTTCTTTCATGAAAATGCTTTGGAACCCAATTATTTTCTCGAATCTCTCACATGGTATGTATGTACGATGTAGCATGTAGGATCCATTTTCAAATCACATGGAGTTTGAAAAAATGTTAGGAGAGAAATGGGTTATAAAATAGAGCATTTTTCTTTCTATTTTTAGTAAGAAATGGGCTTACTATAGCCGTGAACGTTGCTATTTGCCAACTGCTGGTGGTGCAGACGTGGGGTCTTCTCTTCGCACGTGCACACGAGACTCTCCACTTTCCACACATGTTCTGTTAGAAGTAGAACAAGACCTTCCCCCATTTTCATCGGAGAGACTCTTCTTCTTCGTCGCGGTCTCGTCTTTCGGACCCAGCAGCTTGGTTGATTCTTCATTCCTTTCCTTGAATCGAAACCCACATTCCAATTCGTCTCTTCCTCTCTTATGATTGGGGTATCAGATTGATACTTGGGATTTTCGGATTTTGATTTGCTTCAAGAGCATGGTCGTCATAGCCTCCAGGTAAGCCATGCCTGATTTTCACTCAGTTTCATCCTTCATTTTCTTGTATATTAAGATTTTTTTTTATTGGGTTTCTATAGATTTGTTGTTTTTGTTTTGTTTGGGGAAGTAGATTTTGATGCTAGGCTGTTGAAATTTGCTCGAAGAATCGAATTTGAAAATCTTATTGAGTTTGCTTTCATGTTTTCTCGGGGATTGATGTTGATCCGGTCCAAAATCTCTGCGAAATTTTGAAATTGTTGACTTGTTTGCAATGCCCAAATACTAGAAATTTTCCCCATTAGATGTCTTTGCTAATAGTAGTGAAACTCACTTATTGAACATTGAAAGTCCAAAATATTTATTTGGGTCCTTTCTGAATTCTTAAATGCATAGATGACATCGTGAATTATTAAACAAAAATATGGCAGATTGGTATTTGGTATTCGGTGGATCTTGATTTTTCTTATTTTTTGTGACAAACCCAGATGATAGGCTTAACAATTCTCGATGCTCAATAGTGTGGTCTGGACTCCTTTAGAGCTGGGTTTTTAATTTTCATTGGCTATATTGAGTTTTGAAAACGAAAGCTTCCCTCGGTCTTCATTTGGTGCTTCTTCCATTGGGTATGGAGAACCTTCCAGTTGAAGTCATAGGTAACATACTATCTCGGCTTAGAGCTGCCCGAGATGTGGTGATTGCATCCGCAACATGCAAGAAATGGAGAGAGGCTTGGCGGAATCACCTCCACACTCTGTCTTTCAATTCCAGTGATTGGCCTGTCTATCACGATATGATATCGAGTAGATTGGAAATTCTTATAACTCAAACGATATTCCAAACCACAGGATTGCAGTCTTTATCAATTTTCATGGATAATGTTGATGAATTTTCGGCCGCCCCGGTCATTGCTTGGCTCATGTATACACGGGACACTTTGCGGAAACTACATTATAATGTGAGGACAAACCCAAATGTTAATATCATAGAGAAATGCAGTCGGCAGAAGCTTGAAGTGTTGACATTGGCTTATAATTCAGTAACAGGTGTTGAACCCAGTTATCAGAAATTTCCATGCTTGAAGTCACTTTCACTAAGTTATGTTAGTATCTCAGCATTGGATTTGAGCCTTTTGCTCTCCGCATGTCCAAAACTTACAAATTTGTCTCTTATTAGTCCTGATATTGCCATGTCAGATGCACATGCAACGATGGAACTTAGCAGTTCTTCATTGAAAGATATCTATGTTGAAGCTGTCAGTTTGGACAAGTTCATATTGGAGGCTGATAGCCTTGAGAATCTGCACTTGAAAGATAGTACCCTTGAGCTTTTTGAGCTTATTGGTAAAGGGTCATTGAGGGTTCTGAAGATTGATGATGTTAGTGTCCTCCAACTTGATATTGGCGAGAACACAGAGAATCTTCAGGTTGTGGATGTAAGCAGCTTCACGATCATGTGGCCAAAGTTCTATAACATGATCTCAAAATCATCAAAGTTAAAGAGGCTTCGGCTCTGGGGAGTTGTATTTGATGATGAGGATGAGGTTGTGGATTTGGAGACTGTTTCTGTTTGCTTTCCTCAGTTGAGCCACCTATCCTTAAGTTATGATTTAAGAGATGTTTGTGGTTTGCAGGGATCGTCGCATTTGGAGAACGTGGTCGTGTTAGAACTTGGATGGACTATAATCAATGACCTCTTCTCTGAATGGGTAGCAGGACTTCTAGAAAGATGTCCTAAATTGAAGAAGTTGGTCATTTATGGGGTTGTTTCAGAAGCCAAATCCCATGAAGAGTGCCGAATTTTAGCAAGCTTCACCTCGTCCATTGTCCGGCTGATGAGAAAATATCTGCATGTCGAGGTTCAGTTCGAATATGAGTAGAAGTCCTCCTGAGTGCATTGATGACTGCCCAGATTTTGGTTGAGCATGGTCTTTACAACAAGGTACACGGCACTCTATGAGGATTCATATCATCCTCATATAAATCTGAAACGGATGCCTCTTATTTTCCCTTAAAATTATGAGTGCTGAGCAAATGTAAATTTACAGATCGTTTTAAAAATTGATTTTCTGTTTATGTCAGGCTTGTATTTGTTTCATATAATTCAAAGGGTAAGTTTCATATTAAAGATTGTTTTCTGGTAGTTTGTGTGCTTATTGTTGTATTTAGCAGTCTATGCCATCGTTAATTTTCTTGTATTTTACCATGTCTTGGTTTTGTAGTGTGGTTACTTTTTGGATGGATTGAAGCCGTTTATGGATCAAATCGAGCCTGTTTATTGAAACTGATAAAAACATGGTTTTAATTTTACTGAATGTTAGATGACGCCGAATTAGATATGTGTGAAAAAGTAAAAGAACCAAAAATCGGGGAAGTAAAATAGGATACACTAAACAATATGCTTAAAAGCTTAGGGATGACTATCAACATAAGGAAATTTGGATATGTTTGTGTATATGGTTCAGAAGGAACGAGCAATCTGCATGCTATAACCATTTACATAAACAGTGTTTGCTTTAAAGGAGTTCTCAGACAAAGTAAGTCAGTCAATACCAATAATGCTTCAGAAACATTGAATTGGTCCGGTAGACGGAAAGTTCAGTCCTAACCAACTTAGTAACTTACCATGCAGGCACCATTTTGAACTAATATATATGAATACTGCGCAAGTAAAAAGGGTAGCTAGTCCCTTGGACACTTGCATATATAACTCACAATTTTAGAACCATAAGGAAATTTATCTAAAACTCTCAAATTTTAGAACTAAATTAGTTCCTCTCTCTCTCTCTCTCTCTCTCTCTCTCTCTCTCTCTCTCTCTCTCTCTCTCTCTCTCTCTCTCTCTCCATATCAGCCATACTTACATATGCTCTCTTTTTTTCTTTCCTACTAACAGGTATTGGTGATGAAGGTTGTAGCAATCTATGACCATCTCTCCCATCACTAAGATTTTCAGTTCTTGTAATGTGAATTTTGTGTACATTCTGTGATATTGGATTCAATTTACATGTATGAAAATTGTTTTTTTTGGCCAGGATGTATGAAAATTGTTTGACAATGTGCTGAACGCTTTGATTAATTGAATTCTTTCATATCAGTCAAATCACAGTTACAAAATTATAGCCATGCACATAGAATCAGCACTCTGAAAAAACATAAAACCAAAACAGAGTTGGCCTACATTGTCAGGATCTGAATAACACATCGACATTCCCGCACTTGGTAATCTTGAAACCACCTGCAAGTGTTCCATTAAAACTCAAAGGAACCTTCAGCTTGCAGTCAACCTTGCGCGATGGCTTGTAATAGCTTGTCTTGAACTTGCCGATCCTGACTCTTACCCGAAGAGCAAGCTGCACATCAATGCTGTAAACCCCGGCAGCAGTCTCCAAGTTAAACTTGGAAAGGTCATGTTCCCCAAACACCACCAACTGCTGCCCTTCAAAAACTGGATGCAAATCAGTCGTGTTCTTGTGGCTTTGGTAAAATGGTGCTGAAGTTAAAGTCACCATAGCAAACCTCTTCTTTCTATAGTTAGCAATGGCTTGGATGTGACTGTAGTAAATGCCGATCCTTCTGTTGGGGTTTCGGATGGTGATGTTGAGGGCAAGGTTGTAGTAGAGGATGTTGTTGGAGTTGGTGAAACTGAATTGGGTAAGAAAGGCATTGTTGACAATAAATTTGGGCTCTTGGGGAAAGAAGATGAGCCAGAATATGAGGAGGGCTAGGAGGAAGAATAAGATGGTGTTGTAGAATAGGCAGAAGGAGCAGAGGAAGCAGCCACGCCTTGCAGACATCGCTGAGAAAGAGCAAGAAATGGTGTGAGACTGTGAGAGGTTTCTTTTGAGGCACAAATTCTACAGAATAGAAAGGTATATAAGACACATATGGTGGGTTTAGGGTTTATCTACTAGTTAATCGAATGCAGAGGAATATTGATAGGTGATCAAAGGCCATGCTAAAAAGTTCCAATGTAAATGCCAAACTAAGTAGTGTTTTGTGAAAAATCCAAGGGGAACTTCCAAGGTTTTTCTTGGTCTGGTGGAGCTTCCAAAGTTAATGAATTGGAAGTAGTTGCTGTAGTTGTTAACCCCTTGACTTTTGGTGAAAGTTTAAATGGTGGATGAAAGGGATGAGAGATTGAGGACTAAGGAGTAACGACAACTTTAAGGACCAAGGAGTCGATGAAGGATGCATGGCAAAGGTTTTTTAAGTATTAGGGCTGCAATTTGGTTAAAAAAAAAAAACTTGATTTGTTCTTTTATCTTTTATCAAATGATTTGGGAGAGATGAGATTCGAATTGAGGACCTTAAGTCTAGGAGATGCTCTTAACCACTAGAACTACAAGCCTTCAATAAAGAATTAAAGAGGGGTTTCTCAAAAAAAAAAAAAGAACTAACAAAGGACCAAGTAATGAAGGGATTTTATTTTTTCGTACAAAGGAGGGCAAAGGGAGAGGGCTCAAGAAGTTTGAATTTTGACCTGGAATGTGGGGTAAATTCTCATTAAATGTGGTAGTAAAGTGTAAGAAAATACTACTTGTCCCAACTCTGGTTCTTGATGCTTTTTTTCCTTACCTAAATGGACATATGCACCGAAAATTTTGAAATTTTTTTCCCTAACATTTTTTTATTTTCATTAAAGGCTTTTAACCATTTTTATTAGAATTTAGAAATTTAACCCTCAAATTCCCATCGAAAAATTCTCGAAATCCCCATGAGTATTAGCGGAGGTGAGTTTGAACATTTTTCGATTGGAGGTTGAGTACTACTTGATGATTAGATTTTTAAATTCTAAAAAAAAAAGACTAAAAGTCTTAAAATGGAACAAATTGTTGGTGGTTTTTCAAATTTCTCCGATATCAATGCATTAAGAAACAACAATTTAGTAGAATCCAATTTCAGAATGTCATGTCAGTTAGGAATGAAAATTGGAAAAAAAAAAAAAAATAGTAGGACAAAGTAGAATTGTTCTATTGCCCAAAAAAAAAAAAAAGTAGAATTGTTCAATTATCTCCCAACTTTAGGTTGAAGTTTGATTTCTTAAATTAGTTTGTATTTTGATTAATTTATTTGCATGACTATGTTAAAGTCTTTATGCAAATCTCCTGGAGTGGTTGTGATTAGGATAGACGATAGTAGGGTCCATCTAATGTACCAAAAAAAAAAAAAAAGACCCTATGCCATAAATCAAGAAACAAAGCACTCTGTTATCAAACTTTCAACTTGTTAAGGATATATATATAAACATTCCGGCACTTTGTAGTGTTGAAACAATTCGCAGATGCTTCATTAAAACTCAGAGGAACCTTGAGATTGCAGTTGATGTTGGTGTCTGCCGGCGTGTAATAGGCTGTCTTGTACTTGCCCGACCAGCTGGCTCTTGCCCGAAGAGCAAGCTGCACAGCAATACTGTAAATGCCAGCAACAGTTTCCGAGTTAAACTCAAAGACATCACGTTCTGCGAACACCACCAACTGCTGCCCTTGAAGAATAACTGGATGCAAAATGGTTGTATTCTTGTGGCCTTGGCTAAATGGTGTCGAATTCAAAGTCACCATAGCAAACCTCTTGTTTCTATAGTTGGCAATGACTTGGATGCTTTGGTAGTATATTTCGACCTTTTTGTTGGGATTTCGGATGGTGAGGTCAAGCGAAAGATTATAGTAGAGGGTGTTGTTGTTAGTGTTTGTGAAATTGAAATGGGTGAGAGAAGCATTGGTGACATGGAATTTGAGCTCTTGGGGAAGGAAGATGACCAAGAGTACGAAGAAGCAGAGGAATGTGTTGCAGAAGAGGCACAAGCTGCAGGCGCAGCAGCCACGCCTTACAGACATAGTTGTGAAAAAATCAAGAAATGATGCATTCTACTGAATAGAAAGGTATATATATAACACGCCAAGGTTGGGTTTTGGCTTTTCTATATTGAAAAGTTTAAGTAATAGTTAGAGGGGAACTTCCAAAGTCTTTTTTTTTTGTCAGGGGGAACTTCCAAAGTTATTGAATGGAAGTAGTTCCTTGTAGTTTCCAACCCTTTGAATTTTTTTTGGTATAAAAGAGGCTAATGGGGGTCGAAAGGTTCAAATTTTGTCTAAGAGTTGGAGGTAAATATTTTTTATCATTAAAGTTACAAGTTGTTACAAAAGACTAAAAATTTAAATTCTTACCCGAATACCAGATTCTGAACTGATAGAGATTCAATTTAAAATTAAAAGATAAGACTATAAAGTAGAGCTAGAATGTAAACATGCCTTAAGTGGTTTATGAATGAATGCAAACACCTAGATTGAAAAATATATAATTCCTCTTTGAAAAAAAAAAAAGGATATATAATTCCGGCCTCCATAAAAAGCTTGACATGATCACTTAATTTTAATGTTATCTTTCTTTTGTCACAAGCAACTAATAGTGAGTGTATGAGATTGCAATTACAAGCAACTAATAACATTAATTTCCTTGTATGAAAATTATATTAATGTTTCATAACAATCAAAGCACAATACACAAGTATATTAGCCACACATATGATATCATCACTTTGACAATTAGGGTATAACAAAAAAGGAAAACAGAGTTAATCAGGTACTAGCTGTAGCATCTGGATCTGAAAACAGATAAGCACTCCCGCACTTGGTACTCCTGAAACCACTACTACTTGCAGATGTTCCATTGGAAGCAGTCAACGAAACCTTGAGCTTGCAGTCGCTCCTGCGATATGGCTTGTAATTGCTTGTCCTGAACTTGCCATACCTGGCTCTTATCCGAAGAGCAAGCTGCACATCAATACTATAAACCCCGGCAGCAGTCTCTGAGTTAAACTGCGAAACCTCACGTTCCCCGAACCTCACCAATTGCTGCCCTTGAACAAGCACTTGGTGCAAAACTGTGGTGTTCTTGTGGCCCTGGTAAAACGGTGTCGAATTTGTCAGGGTCACCAGAGCAAACCTCTTCTTTCTGTAGTTGCCAATGACTTGGATGCGACGGTAGTATATGCCAACCCTTTTGTTGGGGTTTCGGATGGTGATGTTGAGGGTGAGGTTGTAGGAGAGAGTGGCGTTGGTGGTGTTGAAGTTGAATTGGGTGAGAGAGGCATTGGTGACTGTGAACTTGGGCTCTTGGGGAAGGAAGATGAGCCAGAATATGAAGCAGGCTATGACGAACCAGAAGATGGTGTTGTATAATATGCAGAAGCAGCAGAGGCCGTTACAGCGGAACACTCGCCTTCCGATCATGGCTGAGAAAGAAGCAAGAAATGGTGTGATTGGATCGAGTCTCTGAGTTTCAAAGTATATATATAATATTTCTCTTATCAAACAGTTTGACAATATAAAATACTTATTAAACTGTAATCAAATGATACACAGACAAAAAACAATCTAAGTCAATCCGTCCTGTTAGGAGAAGATTTTCGTATATACATGAATCTCAAGAAGATGAGTGTTTTGTGTGCAAACTTGCAAAGTCATTGAAGGAAGCAGTTCCTGGTAGCTTCCAACTCGCTGACCTTGGCATGATATATTGATTTGGTGACTAGATTTTCAGTAAGAACAGACAAATAAAGATATAGACAATATTGAAATATGATGGAAATTATTTGTGGTACAATTTTATTCCATATTTTGTATCACTTATCTAATTGAGGTGAGATTAACCAGACAAAATGTGGTATCCCTAATATTACTGATTGAAATATGGTACATGCTTTTTGACCCAAAAAAAAAAAAAAAAAGGTATATCATGCTCGAGTCTTCTGCAATTTGTATACCCATGCCATTAATGTTGACTAATTCTTTTATCAATAAAATTTTAATAAGACCAATGTGTCGGGGGGGGGGGGGGTAGGAGAGTAAACCGCAAGTAAGCTATAGGAATTAAATAAAGATTATATCCACCGAAATAAGTATTTTCTGATTTTATAACTATATATACTAATATTCCACACACTTGATGTCCTCCAATTAAAGACTAAAATACCAGAAATTACATACTAATATTTCCTGTGGAAGTTAATTACATTTACACCTTCTGAGATTTATCGTTTTTTCGCATACACCCTTTAGGGTTTCAAAAATTACACATATATACACCCCCTGAAGTTTCAAAACTATTGCATATAACTCCTTACAAGAGAAAAAATAAATAAACAAAAAACAAAATATTTGTATTGAGGTCAGACCTTACACTTTGAGTAATCTTATTAGGCTTTTTAACCCCTTAGCATATTTTTTTGCATAATTTCTTATCATTTTTCGTCTCACTATAAGGGGGTTATATGCAATAATTTTGAAACCTCATGAAGTGTATATATGTGTAATTGTTAAATTCTCAAAAAAAATATGTGAAAAAACGATAAATCTTAAGGGATATAAGTGCAATTAATTCTTCTTGTGGCCATAAAACATTAATGACTTGGCTAGCCTTGAGTAACCCAATCGGCATAACATGCATGAGCCGGTACTAAATTCATTGGGACAACTTGAAAAAAAAAAGCCTGATGAGTTTCGGAGCTGCATGTGCTCAAATTATTGTGAATAAAGGAATATATATTGCTTACCTTTTTCTTTTGCCTTCTTCTTTTTGGAATATATATTGCTTACCTTTTTCTTTTGCCTTCTATTTAATTTTATCTTCTTTTTTGTTATTCTCATTTTATAGTATACGTTTGTCTTATTATTAGAACAATTTATTTTGTAGATTACCTTTTCAAAATTAAATAATAATTATATAATTAAATAATTTTTTATTTGATTAATTATTTTTTTAAAGAAGATCTTTAATTAAATGATGATCTAATAAATAAACCGTTACTATTATGAGTCCACACAATAAAGTAAAAATGAAAAAAAAAAAAAAAAAGTAGCTAGCATTTCTCTTGTGAATAAACCCCTTCATCATGACAAATTATAACGATAGAATGCAAAATTTTTGTCTATGAGAATATTTTAATCACTTAATTATGAGAGAAAAATAATGTGTACAAAATTTTTTTCTCAAGAGTTATTCCCTAAGTCAAACTTGTATATATTCAACTGGTAGTTGATGAGGAAGGCTAATCGAAAGGGTCGTAGAATTGAGGCTGCACCCATATTTGATCCCCTTCCCGCCAAATAAAAAAAAAAACTCACATTCAACTGAATACCCATTATATATACACCCTCTTTTCAAAACTTTGAAGTATACTTTACACCCCTTTGCTCTCAAGTCACCATGAACATATATCCCAATAGAAGTCCAAATTGGGATATACTTAAGTGAAGCCAATATCTCTCTATATATAGCCACATGAGGTGGCTAGGAATTAACACACCATGATGCCAATTTCGTCTTCTCATTTTCGACTTTAATTGATGATTAATATGATAATACCCTCAGATAGAAGGCCACATGGCGCTGTTTAAGGGTAAAGTGCATAACAAAATTAAGTTTGGAGGGTAAAGTGTGAACAATTTTAATGGAGTGAAGTGTCAAACATGATATAATTTGGGGTGGTATCTATAATTAACCCAATAATACTCAATTAACTAGATTACCGGCTATATTGGATGTCGATCTTTATGGATTTGTATCTTTATGGACATGCAATGGAACGTATCACTTATATATATATATACACATTAAAGAGATTACAGGAAAAATGTGGTCCACCTAATTATTACTCTATCTTTGTTCTAGTTCCGAGTTCTTAGGCATTCTGAAAAACTATAAAAATGGGTATATACAAATGAATAAACTGGAAGAACACTGAAATTTGATAAGTAACCAATTAATAAAAAGGAGAACAAAAAAACAAAAGAAATCATTGACATAATTGAACAATGTGTACTGATATCCTACAAATTAAATTAAGTATACCAACGTACGTAAACTAAACACGATGAAACTAGTTATATATCTAACGATCAGACCTTTTTGCAGTTGGTGGGCTCTAATTTTTCAGCCGATTGTCCGTTGGAACTCAACGGAAACTATTGGAAGGTTACTTAGTAATTAGAATATTACTCAGTAATTATTCTCTGTTCCCTTTCATTAAATGAGCTGTTGGCCTTATGCCTAGGAAGGCCAAAGGGCGTTGTTGGCTTGTGTTGTGTAATAGTGCCGTTAGTGCATTAATGGTGTTCAGGTGGCTGCTAGTGCAGACCTCTATTTGTACCAAGAGAGGGTTTCTTCTCTCTTTATGATGTTAATGAGAAGTTGATTCTCACTGTGGATGTAAGCTGGAATTATCTCCAGCTGAACCACCTAAACTGCTTGTCTTCTTTTTGTCTTTGTCCTCTGTTTTTCTACATGGTATCAGAGCTGTAAGTTCCTTTAGCTTCTGACTGTTGTTTCATCAAAATGGGAGAAGGCAAAAAGAAACAAACTCTGTCCTTAGGAAGCTCTGAATCAGAGTCTAATCCAAATATGCGATTATGCTCCATTTTGCTAAATGGACTTAACTACATACCTTGGTCAAGAGCGATCACACTGGCTCTTGGAGGAAGGTCTAAACTCGGATTCATCAATGGGAAAACTCTAGCACCTGACTCTGATGACTCAAAATTCGAAGAGTGGCTCTGCAAGGATCAACTAGTTATGTCATGGGTCCTTAACTCAATGGAACCACAGATCGCAGAAATCTTTAGCTATTCTGATTCCTCCTATCATCTATGGGAGTCTGTTAAAGAGATGTATGGTCAGCAAAACAATGCAGCTCGTATCTTTCAACTTAAGAAAGAAATTGCAAACATAACCCAGGAAGGGAAATCCTTTGTTGAACACTTGGGAAAGCTAAAGAGTAGGTGGAATGAATTGGCACTCTATAGGCCTCATACCACTGATACCAATATACTTCTCAAACGAGCAGAAGAAGATAAGGTCTTTCAAATGCTAGCAAGTCTTGATTCAGAGTATGAAGACCTTCGTAGGCACATACTCATGAGCACAGAACTTCCTTCCTTCTCAAATGTCTGTACTACGATCCAGCGCGAAGAAGTAAGAAAGAAGGCCATGAATCCCCAGGAAAAATTGGTGTCTGAACCTTCAGAATCTAAAGCCTTCGTTGCTGAGAAACAAAGACCAGACTGGAAGAACTTCAAAGGAAAGCGAAATCCAATCAGTTGTGAGCATTGCGGACAGGCTCGGCACACTAAGGACAAGTGCTGGATCCTCCATCCTCACCTGAAACCAAAGTTCAACAAAGATAACAGGGGCTTTCCCAAGTTCACAGCAAATCAAGCTCACAATGATAGTAGCTCCACAAAAGAGAATCCCAACTCATCTGCTCTAATCAACCAATTAGCTCAACTGCTTCAACAGTTTGGAAAGAATGATACCACCTCCTCGAATACCTCTGCAGCTCCAGGTACCTTTCATGCCTTTTCTTCCTTATCTCATAATATTACCTCTGATGTTTGGATTGTGGATTCAGGAGCAACAGATCACATGACCAACAGTAAGGCTTGTCTTTATGATGTACAAGTTCCAAATAAAAAACAATATGTTTCGGTAGCTAATGGATATTCAGTTCCTATTCTTGGTCGTGGGAAGATCAACTTATTTGGTTCAAACACAGCCTCTGAGGCTCTTTATGTGCCATCCTTCCCTTTTCAGTTGTTATCAGTGGGAAAATTAACCCACACCTTAAACTGTGATGTCTTTTTTTCTTCACAATCTGTGATTTTTCAGGATCGAATGACCAAGAAGAAGATTGGTGAAGGAACCTACACCAATGGGTTGTATTTGATTAATCAACCGCTGAACAAGTCCCAGGCGTTTCAAG
>QANW01007568.1:541271-575390 GCA_003254865.1 Dryas drummondii | reverse complement strand
CTTCTTTCTCTCTTTATGATGTTAATGAGAAGTTGATTCTCACTGTGGATGTAAGCTGGAATTATCTCCAGCTGAACCACCTAAATTGTCTTCTTTTNTAAGCTGGAATTATCTCCAGCTGAACCACCTAAACTGCTTGTCTTCTTTTTGTCTTTGTCCTCTGTTTTTCTACAGAAACCTTCAAACGGCATTCCATCATCTGGGTCTGTAACTCAGCTTTGGACAGAAACTTTGTCCAATACGTCATATAGAATTTCAAAACGATATCGAAAGCTAGCCGTAGCATTTGGAAACCTCATCGCCGGCGAGAGGCGCAACTGGCATCTGGCCCTTGAACAATGCCTGCAATTAATGCATCATACTCCTTGTGCCCTACGCTAAAGGGGTTGAACGTAAATTTACTAAATTCCTGGTTGTTGTAAGAGGCAACGGCTTCGAATTGTTTGTAGTGGAAGTCGGACCATTTGTTAGGGTTGTCTATGGTTATGTTGACGACGAGATTGTAATCGACGGTGTTGTTCTTGTCGGTGGCCAACTTAAAATGGGTCAGCGCCACGTCAGTCACCTGGTAGCTGAGCGGGTGGTGAGGGCTGAAATGATAGAGCACGAACTCAAGGGTGGCGCAGGGACAACGAGTGGAAGGTATTAAGCGTATAGAAAAAGAGGGAGTAGGGTAACGTAGAAGTGATGGACATGATGCATTTCAAATTATGGTATATATAATTAGCATAGAAAGAGAACGGGTATAGTTAGTAAATACACGTACCATATATGTATTTTTGAAGGATCCCATTTTAGTTTGTGTGTAATTTTAAGAATCGTCAAATCACTTTGACTTTTAGTTTGACTCTCGATGGAGTCTATAATTAACAATACAATTCAGCTAGGAGAGTTCGTGGTTTCATTTGTTGAGTTGTGCAACTATACAGTGAATGATGCGCTCCAATAATATAAAGATATATAGGAGATTTCATAAAATATCTATATGTAAATTATTAGGAAAATACTTATTGCTCTAACTTATTTTTTATACTTTTTAATATCAATTTTCTCACGTGTCATCAATTTATTTGACATAATATATCGTTTTTGTTCTTAGTTTTTTTATTACATTACAATCACAATTATTAACTAATAATATTAACTTCCAATGCACCCATACATAGACAAAGAGGAAGCCGGAGCGGCACATTATGTGATATTGGATTCAAAAGGAACAAGTAGAAATGTATTATTCAAAAGTCAAAACTACCATGCATGATTGGCCTGTTGGGCAGAGCAACAGAGTTATTTATCAGGAATCGTATACGTACAGTAGTTTGTATGCATTATAAATTAACTCTACTTTCAAGTTTTAACCAGCATTAGGATCTGTACTAAAGATATAAACATTACCACAGCCGGTAGTCTTGAAACTACTACTACTAGTCAAAGCCAAAGGAACCTTGAGCTTGCAGTCGATCTTGCCTGAGTCCTGCTGGAAATTCCTTGTCTTGAGCTTGCCGAACCTGGCTGTTATCCGAATCCCAATCTTCACATCAATACTGTAAACCCCGGCAGCAGTCTCCGAGTTAAACATGGAAATCTCACGTTTCCCAAACCCCACAAATATTTGTTGCCCTTGAAGAAGTAGGTGATGCAAAACGGTGGTGTTCTTGTGGCCTTGGTAAAATGGTAGTGTGGAATTGGTCAAAGTCAGCGCAGCGAACCTCTTCTTTCTGTAGTTGGCAATGACTTGCATGCCACGGTAGTATATGCCGACCTTTTTGTTGGGGTTTCGGATGGTGAGGTTGAGGGCGAGGTTGTAGGAGAGGGTGTTGTTGGTGGTGTTGAAGTTGAATTGGGTGAGAGAGGCGTCGGTGACGGTGAATTTGGGGTCTTGGGGAAGGAAGATGAGCCAGAATATGAGGTAGGCTATGAAAAAGCTGCAGAAGAGTAGCCAGAAGCAGGCACAGAAGCAGGAGCCAAGCTTTCCAGACATGGCTAATTAACCGGAGAAAAACCAAGAAAGAAATTAAGTGATGGTGTGATTGAAAGATTTGAGTTCTATATATTGCCTGTGATGAATAGTCCATATATGATATAACTCAAAGGGAGGTTATATCAAAGGGAGGGCTGGGTGGCTATAACAATTCTCGGATTTTTCTATGTGAACAAGTAAATTAATTAATGGAATTCTGACTAATAATTATAGAATTTCTCTTGAGTGACACTCTAGTTATTTAAGAAATTTATTGTCAAACACATTTCTCAAATAACTTTAAAATATCATTTATACAAAATCAATTAAATTGGAAGTCGGTAATCATATAATTGGACGAATAATGTTTTCGATAACAATATTCAAATGATTGTAATTATAATTAAATAGTTAAATGACTTTTGATAAATTAATTTTTTACAAAAATAATATTTAAATTAAGTGATCGAAGCCTAAAAAATGAAAAATTCGGATTATTTATGAGACTGAATTATATGGTAGTCTTACAAGGATAGTTAATTTCTTATTAATTTGCTCACTAATTAATTTTAAAGTCCTTTTATATATTTAATATCGCATGCATATCAGGGTTGACAATGGCAGAGAAGGGTGACGCCAATAATTAATCAAGTTCAAAGCTAGTCAGGCAAGGAAGGATTGTTTTATGTGAAATCGGAACTTGCAAATCAAATTAATGAAAGAATTAATTAATAGAGAATTATTCTCCTTCTCTATTTACCTTTTCCCTTTTTTATCTGGCATGTCTCCCAGATCCCCCGCTTCCCTGTTAATTACCTGCCACCGCCCCGTCCTTTCTCTCTCTTCCCTTCTCTTTCTGTGCGCGCACACACACACACACACACTCTCTCTCTCTCTCTCTCTCTCTCTACACTCACATGATGGTTTAGTCAAAGTCCTCAGGTCCGACGCCGGTGGTGCAGCAGGTAGTTGCGGCGAGGCGTCCAACTTTCACCTCCATCTCATTCTCATATATACCCACTGGATTATATTTTTTTCACTTTTAAGACCATGAGCTGGGTTTCTGTATAGCATATATATATATAAAAGAATGTTTCAACCAATATAAACATTCCCCTTAATTAATTAAGCAGATCCTCGTAGGTTCCAACGCGGCCGCTGACTTTGGAAAATATATATGATCAAATACTCAGTAAACGTGCAAAGATATCAACGAATTGTTCAAATATTCCATTTTTATGTACCAAAGAATTAACGCTGCAACTGCTAATTAATATGGGAATTAAGAAGAGGAGAGAGAGAGAGTGTGTGTGTGTATGAGAACCACAAGTGAACTAATAAGAGAGTTTAGTTTCAAGTTATGTATCGTGTCCATGGCAAAAAAAAAGTTAGGTATCATATTGTGATTGTTGAATGTTGACTAATTCTTTTATCATTAGTGCAGTGTAAGAGAGAGGATAAAAACCACAACTAAGTAATAGGCCTGTAAACCTAGGAAAGGAGGACCCAAGCCCTTTTATCTCTTTAATTAATTAAAAAATAAGTTTGGTTTAGATAGGATTAATTTAAACTTAAAATCTACTAGTATTTCCCATTATCAATATGAAACAAGTTTCAATATTTTTCAGCTAAAATTTCTAAGGGTCGGGTCGGCCAAGATCTAAAATGTAAAGTCTAGACCCTACCTTCACACAACGCACTGGGTTAAGAGTCTTAAGACCAATCCATCGAACTTGGGCTGTTTTTACAACAATTATATAAAGGTTATCAATATTATTATAATTAAGTTGATAAAATCAGATTAGAGACTCGATCATTATTAATGGGAAATAAGTGTTATTCTAATTTTATGTACAACACCAGTACCTAGTGCTTGCTGTCCCTTGAACGACTAAAACGTAAAATAAAAACTTATTAGGGGCTTCTAGATTTTTTCAATAAATATTTATTGAAGGTTCGTTGGTACTGTTTTTAAAACTGTCAGAAAGGTTCTCAAATTAATAAAAATATTTTTTATTCCGTTTGACAAAGATAAATTAAAAAATGATATGAAATATGTATGCTGACATGGATATAGAGTGAAAGGACTGGAGACAATATTTGATCTTACACCAGGTGTTAATCTAAACTTAAACTTATCTAAGAATTAAAATCTAGTTTTCCGTACTGTAAACCCCGGAAGCAGTCTCCGAGTTAAACATGGAAATCTCACGCTCCACAAACACCACCAATTACTGCCCTTGAATGCAAAACAGTGGTGTTCTAATTTGTGGCCCTATCTGGTAAAGTGGTGTGGTCGAATTGGTCAAAGTGACCACAGCAAACCGCTTCTTTCTATAGTTGCCAATGACTTGGATGCGACGGTAAGCCGACCCTCTTGTTAAAAAAGTTTCGAATGACCAGATCTGCTTATTTTCTCTTTTAAATTAAATCCAACGTGAAAACCCTACTCAATTCAATCATAATAATAGGGATTGCGGTCTCAACCCTCAGCCATATTCATTTGAGGACAATTCCCATGCATCTCTTTTTTTTAATCATTTTATTTATAATTTTTCTTTTTTAGTTCGATCTATTGTGATTCGTCTAATTCGTAATTGAAATTTCTACATAAAACAAATGATAATGTATATTTTAATTGATATAGAATTCTATGTCATTGTAGCACTCTAGCATGTCCATTTCCGATCCTTATTGTAGTACATACATGGGGTATAATTGTATAAATATGACTTACACACATGTTCCATTATTAAACTTACATAAAGTGAGAGGATGAGCATTTTACTCCTTAAAAATTGGCCTTATCCGGTTTCAAAACTAACAGGACCAATCTCAACTCCAACTGAGATCGTAAAGATTTTGACCCTCCCACACTCGGTGGCATTAAACTTAGCACCAGCCACAGATGTTCCATTAGAACTACTCAAAGGAAGTTTCAGCTGGCAGTCCACCTTGGGAGGCTTGAAATACCTTGTCTTGATCTTCCCATACCTGGCCTTTATCCGAAGCCCCAGCTTCACATCAATACTGTAAACCCCGGCACTGGTTTCTGAATTAAACTTGGAAACCTCCTTTTCTCCGAGCACCACCACTTGCTGCCCTTCCAACACAGCACGAATAGCACTCGTGTTTTTGTGGCCTTGGTAGAACGGAGTGGAACTGAAGTTCGCTAGGGCGAACCTCTTCTTGCCGTAGTTGGCAATGGCCTGGACTCGGCTGTAGTACACGCCGGCCTTTTTGTTAGGGTTTCGGACGGAGACGTTGAGGGCTAAGTTGTAGTGGAGGGTCTTGTTGGCGGGGTTGAAGTTGAATTGGGTGAGGGAGGCGTCGGTGACTGTGAATTCGAGCTCCTTAGGTTTGAAGATGAAGTAGAAGATGATGACGGAGAAGATGAAGATGATGAAGAGGAGGATGGCGTAGTAGAAGATCCAGAAGAAGCAGTTGAAGCTGCACCAGCTCCAGCTCCGGCTGCGGCTGCGGCCACGGTTTTGGTTGTGGTTAAATCCAAACATGACCGATTATAATTAGAGAGAATTAAATTTTATGATGTGGAAGAATATAGTGGGGTTTGGTATGTGTGTCTGTTTATATAAGCTATGAAGGTTTGACAAACACTCAGATATTTGAAGGCACTTGGGAACTTCCCAAAGTCGGCCATTGACAATAAAGGCATACGTACGTGCTTCCCGTTACCTTCCAAAGTCATTGACTTGAAGAACTTTCATCTTCATTTCCATGAATAGTGCAAAAAGGATTTCAACGAAAAAAAGAAGTTAAAGATATGTAATATATATATATAGAAATATATATTAAGGCTTTTATATGTTGAATTATATCGATGTACGTCAATGCTAGCTACAGATATGTGATTTAGGAAAAATATATTCTTTCATGGGGCCGGAATAACCTAAGGGGTCTCTTACAATGAGCTGACCCACAAAATTGTGAGAACTTAATTAATTAGCCCCCTCAACATCGTCAATGGTACGTAGAACATTAAACACTCATTATAAAAATTAGGGCATCAATTAGTTTTGAATTTGATATATATCAAATTTAAAACTAATTGACAATGATAAAAGAGGTACACTAAGATATTATGTATATCAAAGTTTTATATTCTCGGTTTGAAATATAATCTCAACAGTCACTAGTGAAGCCTCAGGAGTAGTAACTTAATTATATACCAAGGAGAGGGGTTAAGAAGGAGGCAGTGTACCTAATAGTTGAGGGTTTGGGATTTAAGAGTAATAATGATAGGGATCTCAAATGAATGTATGTTTTTATTTGTAAACAATATTTCCAAAAGTAGACCCAGATATTAGTGTATGAAATACTGTCAACTCATTTGAAATTGAAATTTAAGATCTTTAACAGTACTTATATAAAAATTCTCAATCACATTCATAAGATCTAACTAAATCGATGTGATTTATGTGTAACAGTTTTACTTATGGTACCAAAATATATTGCTCCTTGATCACCATAATTGTTTCAGTTTTGGTTGCACTATAAAATTTTTTTTTTTTTTTTTTTTTTGCTTTCATATTATATCGAAGGAAATTAAACCATTGACGTACGCCATCCTAATTCTAAAATACATTATCCTATCCTCCTTCACCATAGAGGCTAAACCCAGGGCTAAACCCGCCATCCTAAGTTGTTCTAAAATACATTATTGTTCTCATCTTCTCATCGGCGACAGGATTGTACCAGTGGTGGTATTGTTCTAGTGTGTGGATGCTTGGGGATCTGTTGGTGTTGGGCTGGGCTTTAGTTTTATTTTTGTTTGGGCCGGCTTTGGCCCCTTTGTAGTTGGCAACTTGTTTCTAGTCTCCTTGGCATCTACTCGCCAAGGTTATGCGTGAAAATACATAACTTGTTATGAAATAAGAGTATATCCATGTATAATTAAAAATAATAATAATACTGTATTAATTATTTGAAATCTGACACAAATTTGAAATATATAGTGATGCTTTTCGGTGAGAAGGTGGCCATTGTTTCGTTGCTACTCCTAAATAAATTAGCCTTAGCCTCTTTGGAAACGTACTAACGGGGCCAATCTCAACTCGATCCAACCCATATTGTAAAGATTTTGACACGTACATACTCCCACACTCGGAGCAGTACTTTAGCACGTGATGATCTAAGGTCCAGGATAATGTCAATCTACTATATATAAAAACTCTCCCAACAATTGAATTAATTGAAGTGCTTAAGAAAGTAAGCACTAATCGATCATGTGTGACCTAATCATAATTTCATAAATTTCATGATAATATTCACTATTCTAGCTAGGAGACTTCAATCCAAAAGTTGGTAAGTAGAAATATACAAAAACCTACACACACACCACTGTGTTTAGCATAAAAATACAAACATGCTTAATTGAATATACATTTAAGTACGTACTATGTTCAATTCGATCTTATGATTATATCATCTTAAGTGATCGTTGATGTACAATTACTTCACCTTTTAACCATCATATGTATGTGGGTGCGCGCATATATATATATATATATGTATGTACATTTCAAAGACATCCAACTCTTTTTGGTATATATATGCATATCCGTCCAATTCTTACAATTGTCCTTCTCCTTATGTTTTAGGTCAGCTGTGTTTCTAGTTAATAATTTTTTAAAAACTGGATCTTGAGTTAATTTATTAAAAAATAAGTGTGGACATCCTTTTTAGAGAGGACTGTATATATATACTGCCATGAGAATGAATAAATTTTTGGTATAATTGTAACACCTGAACAGTCACACCCAAAACTTTTCCATGAGAATTGAAAAAACTACTTAGATGTATAAAATCCAGTTAAGAATGTTTGTATATCTTATACTAAACATAGTGGTGTGTAAGTGCATGCTTAATTTATTTTTTGTTTTCTTCAACTTACCAACTTTCGGATTGAAGTCTCCTAGCTAGGATATCAATGTTTTTTTAGGCTTAAGGGCCGGCAAATATATGGGGTAAATATATCCATGAATGAATTCAGGTTTTCAATATTGGATGGGCTGGAGTACTGGACTGGGATGAGCTAAGATGGGTTGGAGTGAGCTAAGCTGGGGTGGATTGAGGTTAACCTTACCTAGAAAAAACTAATTATTAAAAAAAATTGAATGTAGGACTCTTAGCTAGATAGTGAAGTTTGTAGGGTCTTTTAGACTTGAGGACAGTGGACAGACATATATATATATGGATTAGAATTTAGATCAGGATGAGATCTCTGAAACAAAACAAAAAAACAAAAAAAACATAACGAGCTAGATCCAATCTTTAAACAAGATTAATTGTTGTCTTGCTGATGGGACTATAAAAGCAGGATTTTTCTTCTAGATCATCTGCAGATTATAAGTCCAATTAATTTATTTCTTATCAAATTCATTTCCATTATAATTTGAGAAACTAATTAAAGACACATGCAATTCCTATCTATCTAGGTAGGGAAAGCTAATAGCTAACAAGCTCTAGACCTTTCTTGCACTTAGTCTCCTCAAATGTTCCTCCTGAATTCAAAGGAACCTTCAAATAACATTCCACTTGGAACTCATCCTTAACATCCTCCTTACCAGCCTTGCTCGAATACCTCACATCGATCTTCAAAAGCATTTGGAATTCCGTACAGCTCTTGATCTCCGAGACCTCATCTTCACCAAGAGACACTGTTTTCTGGCCCTTGAACACTGGACTCATTGCATGCGTACCCTTCTTCTCTACGTCGAACGGCCCCAAGTTAACACTGTTTAAGTCCTGCTTCTTGTACGAGGGAACAGCGTCGAATCTCTCGAACTTTATGCCGGCATATTTGTTGTTATTCTCGACGGTCATTTTGAGGGCTAGGTTGTAGTCGAGGGTGTCTTTGCTTGTCATGTTGAACTGGCTCAGCGAGGCCTCGGTCACCTTGTACTCCGGCAACATACCTTTGGCAATGTTGCGAAACACAAAATAGGCGGCGATGCCGGCGGCGCCGGCTACCACCATATAGACGCAGCAAGAAATGAGGCAGATCTTCCTCGCCAACATGGTTGATAAATGATAGAGTTCCGGCCGGAGAGAGGGGAAAGAGATTTCGATCGAGCTTTTATTATTATTGTTAGTTTCTTTTTGGCACACTAGAACCGAACCCGGCCTCAAAGCTTTGACCTTGATGTAGCTTAAGTATCACTAACCTCCAGCAGGACAGAAGAGGGCTGGTCACCGGAGTGATCGATGAGGTTATCAAGGTGGAGGTGCTAGACATGGTGCATTTTCATGCTATTTATAAGGATTACAGAGTGTGCTTATTTATAAATGCGCGCACCTTCATTTTTAGCTTGTGTATTTCTGAAAATTACTTCCGGCAGTTTTCAGGTTATCCACGAAAGTTTGACTCGGGTTTATAATTGCAAAAAATTTAATCCGTTGAAAATCTCAAACTTAGAATGTTATAATATTTACTTATATTTTTTTTTAATAAATTACTTATAAACTCAGTTTTTAAAATATTTGTAATTGAAAAGTCAGACAAATAAAAAATTAAATTTTAACTTAATATGTTCGTATACACAAATGTAGAGAGAAAAACTTACATTTTCGAACGTAAAATTTGTCTTGCAGATGCACAAGTAAATGCCCGCCGAGCACTAGGTAAGGCATATCTGAGCAATCAGTGGGTTTGTCGAGCGTTTAGTAGACAATTTAAATTTCTACTTAATTTTTCGACCGAATAGAATTTGACTTAATTTTTTTTCTCATTTTAAAATTCTAATTAAAGTACCCTATTTTTTTCTGTCTGAAAAATTTCATTACAGGAAAAGTAAGACCGAGTCAAACATAAACATAAGCAAGGCATATAGAAACATAAAACAAGCCAACCAAGAAACCATAAAATAAGGGTCCGTTGACAATATATAAGCAATAACCACTAATTAATTACTTATAAAGACAGTCGGATCGCGTTTGTCTTATTACGTTCCACCACAAAAAAGAACAACGTCGAACAATCGATGCTTCTTGCTAAGCACTCGGCACTGTAATTGAAGCGCAACTATATCTACAGCTGCAATTTATATCTGCATTTACAATATTATATTATATAAGTAAATTATATTATATTATATAAGTAAATTATACTTATACATTTTGAGGTTTATCGTTATTTCAAATATACTTCTTAAAGTTTTAAAAATTACATATACACCCCATAAGATTTCAAAATTATTACATATAACCTCGTACAAGAGAAAAAAATAAATAAATAAAAAAGAAAATATTTGTATTTAAGTTGGATCTTATACTTTGAATAAACTTATTAGGCCATTTCACCTCTTAGCATTTATTTTTGCATAATTTCTCATCATTTTTTGTCTCACTATAGAAAGTTATATGCAACAGTTTTGGAACCTCAGAGGGTGTATGTGTAATTGTTAAAACTCTAAGAGGTATATATAAAAAAATAATAAACCTCAAGAGATGTAAGTGTAATTAGTCATTAAGCGAGAGGTATCTACAATTTGAATTTTCAAAAAAATTTGAAAGATTTCAAAAATCTAAGTGGATTCAATTTGGATTCTAAAACAATCTATCAAGATCTGTTGGTATTTAATTATGATTTTTTTAAAAAATCTATCAAAATCTAGTGGGATTTAAAAAGTGGCTAATATTAATGGAATTTATTAAATATTGATGGAGTTTAGTGGATTGTCGTGGATTTGTAATGGTAGAACTCTTAAATATATTAGAACTCCTTCATGCTTTGAAACCTCAAAAGATATGTATAATTTTTAAAACTTTAAGGGGTGTATTTGAAAAAATAATAAATTTCATGAATATAATTGTAAATAACTCTTATAAATACTAAAAATTACAAATCCAACCTTTCCCCGATAATTTTAAGAAGTGCAACAGACGTATGAAGCATGAAGGAGTTCTACTATACGGACCTGGATCCTCTACAGGCTTCTTCCTACCAGACTCATACCAGACTTTAAATCCCGGCGGTTGAAAAGTATTCAACGGTTTAAATGATACCACATCAGCTAAAGACCAAAACACAATATAAAAAAAGAAGACGTCACCGTTTGTCTCCATCTCCTCTCTCCTTCTTGTACAGAAAAAACTCCCCCTTCTCCAAATTTATCACAGAGCCAATGCCACTGGAGCTCTTACAAAACATAAAGTTACAGTTCTTTTCTTTCTCTTGTACCAAATGGGTAAATGGAAATTAATTTCAAGACTCTGCTTTCAATTGAATTCACAGCAATTTTGAAAAAGCAAATCAAACACATTTTGAAACTCATTGTTATATCCACAACCCATTATCCTCACAAACCCACACTCTAATTATTGCTTTTAATCAGAAGTGCTCAGCCGACTCACTGACTGAAAGTAATGATCTTTCTCTTTCAAGGCTTTTCGCTCAGTTCAAACACCAATAGTCCCAAAAATATTTCTTCTCACCAAACCCACCCACAAAATAAAGAAAACTTTTTTCATGAGAGATTGAAGAACATGAAAGAGAGATTTGCGAAAGTTACCTCCAAATCCAACAGATTTACAAGCCCTTCTCACCAAAATTAATTTTAAAAATCATAATTAGATTAATGTACCCAAAACCCAGCATATTTCTCAAGCCTACCCAGCCTACCCAACACCACCATAGTCCTCAAACATATCACAAATCTCACCTCTTCATTCCAACCATCAAGCGCTTCAGAGAATAAGGAAGAAGAAAAGAAAGGAAACGGTGTTTGTTTTTTACTGTGTTTTGTCTAAAAGCAAAGTACCTTTTAATGATGTGGCATGATGTAGACCGTTGAATATTTTTCAACCGCTATTATTTAAAATCTGGTATGAGTCTGATAGGAAGAACCCTGGTAGAGGATCCAGGTCCCTACTATACTTATTTGGGGTTCTACGCAGCTATACTTGTGTCATAGATCTCCTTTGTTCCATTCTTCCATCTAGTCGGAGACAAACATGAAGGACGAACATATTGGCTAATATTGTAATGGGCATTCGTATTTTGCTTTGGGCTTTGGGATTTTGACGTGGGTTATTTCATAGTTGACAATTTTCATACAAGATCGAAATTTCTCACACCCATTATGAGGTTTTCAACGGTATATGACTTGCATATCAATTGCAGCAAAACTAAATACCAATTTTATTTTGAAATACCCCTGACCTTTGGTCTAGGGTGCAGCCCCTGTAGCTTGAGTGATTCTAGTGAGAATTTGAAACTCATTTGAGGATAAAGTCATGGCCAAATGAATGACTTGCAAACAGATTTTCTCAGTAGAAAAATATTGCAGCACAGATTCAACCAGATCATCTGAATTCTGAAACAAGGTTGTGAGCCAGGTCCTGTACAGTTCCAAAATTACTTTCAAGGCCCATATTGAAAAGAAGCCCATTTTGGATCAGCTAGCATATTATAAGCATTGTAAAGAATCATTTTAAATTAATTTAATGATAATATTCACTATTCTAGCTAGGAGACTTCAATCCAAAAAATTTAATAATTAACTTGAAATATACAAAAACTAAAGCATACTTGGGCACCACTGTGTCTAACATAAGAATACAAACATATGCATCTCTCATTTGATGCTCAACTGGATTTTATACATTCATTTCCACTACTAATTCTTCAATGCATATGATCTCATGGTCATATCGATCATCTTAGGCGATCACATTCGACTCCCATGTTTGCTTCACATGCATTTTAGCCATTTTCAGCATTTGGCTGAGCTTCCACTGTTTCATCTCATGGTGGGTGCATGCTTCAATTCTATTCCTCAATGATCGAGCTGTGCACATATGAAGGTTCTTCTTTTAAGTAAGGAATCTAATATGTTTAGAAAATAATATAAATCGTCCACATAGGGCGACTCAAAAATGAGTTAGGATTAGTATTAACTCAAAAGTTTGACCCTTCCAATTTAAGAAATAAAAAACATACAAAATATGTTAATTTGCATTTACCATCTCTGCTTTGCTTCACAAAGGACCACTGCGACTCCTCATCATCACCCACAGCTTCTCCTTAGTTTTCTGGGCTTTGGTTTGAGCTTTCACTTTCATTTCCTCAAAGTACTGCAAAAGGGATTTGAATTAAAACAAAAACAAAAACAAACAAAAAAAGTTAAAACTCAGAATAATGCAAGGCCTTTGCTGGGTATATGATGTCATTGTTAGTGATGTATAATTTGGATGTAGCTAGATTTATATTGGAACCAATTAAACATCAATTTCATCTGTGAGTCTGTGACAGACACAGGGCTATTAATATTATCCATATCTTTGTGAAATTTGTTCCACAGCCTCCACTCCAAATTAATACAGACCTCAAAGTTATGAAAAAGCATTTACTCATGCATTGCAAAATGCTATATAAAAGAGAGAAACTACAAGATTTACCAGTTGCTTTCGTTTCCTCTCAAGCTCGGCCTGTTCAAGTTAACCCGATGATCAGCAAGTTAGCACCATGAGTAACGCTAGAGAAATCATATTCTTAAATCACTTTAACTAGCCAAAGATGTTTTAATTAACAGTTGATCAAAATAATCCATGTAATAAATACACATCAACTATCAAATCATGTGGTTAGCGAATGTGGTATATATGAAAACAGAGAAGCTTTTGACACATGGAAATGTTTCTGATGTCATTACCAGGGCCTGTTTAAGGTGTGCATTCTCTTCTCTTAACTGGTTCAATTCTGATTCCAATTCAAATGTGTATGCCTGTAAAAGCACAATGGAATAAATAAGAAGAAGTTGAATTATATCAGCTACCAGCTATTAAACATTGTAATAATTAACCACAATTAAAATAAATTGTACCTGCTTCCTGGCTCTAGACCTTGCTGCAGACTCTCTGTTCTTAATCATCCTTCTCTGCCTCCTCTCCACCACCTTCTCCACCGGACCATCCAAAATTCTCTTCCTTCCCCTGAGTCCACCACCACCCATGTCCAATCCAAATTGGTCCCCATTGTTCGCAACCTGACTACCACACATCCCGTCCGACGACACCGGACTCACCGGAGCCGCCATCCCAATTGGCTGCGCCGCCCCATATCCGCCCCCGCCGCCATTCACCACTCTCCCACCAAAACAAACCGCCTGTGGCGGCGCAGCCGGGTACGCCCCATTCCTCTTACCATTTGCAGCATACCCAGATGACTCGCCGCCGGTGACAGCACTCTGCGGCGGCATAGTTTGAAAATTGGGAATGGCAGCAGTAGCAGTACTAGTACTAGCACCAGCAGCAGCAGCCCCCAATCCCATCACAGGCCTATTGACAAAACCGGGCCCCACTGCGGGGTTTCTGTTCTGGTACATGCCATACTGCTGCTGCTGTTGGGGTGGCTGAGGAGGCGGCGCCCCCTCCAAAAGGGAATCCGGTTCCCGAACTACCCCTGCTTTTACCAAGAAATCCTCCAATGTCATCTGCCCAAAAGTGGGCTGGCGAGGGGCAAAGTCGGAATTTTGAACATTATTGGGTTTTTGCTGCGACTGTGCTTGCTCCCCTCTGTGTATTTGGGACCAAACCTCATCCACCGTCTTCCGACACAGCGGGGGCGGAAGCGTGAGCGAACCCTGACGCGGGAGGCTGGGTTGCTTGGCTATTCCGCCCGTCTTCTCCGCCCCCAGCTCGCTTATTATGTTGCTGTGGTGGTGGTGGTTGTTGCCAATGACAATATTATTGTTGTTGGTGTGGGTGGATGAGTTGATGGCCTGGTTTTCTTCGGCGGTCCAAATGCTGGTGAGGAACTCATCCATGTTCATGGAGCCAAAGTTCTTGCCCCCCTCGCAAAGGGTGTGTTGGAACTCATCGAGCGTCAGAGAGTAGATTGAAGATTGTCTGCCCAAGGACGAGAACAAGTGGTTGTTCTTGGCCTGTTGGTCTGTCGACTGCATTGCCGATTCGACCTCACCATGGGAGATCATCTGATCACACTCCGAGACACCACCCATAATATTGTTGTGAATATTGACTTTGATTATTTGGGTTTTGTAATTGAATTCTAAGAGATGGAGCTGAAGGTGGAATTAATAGTCTACGCAGCACTACTGGTTGTTGTTGGTGTTGCAAACAATTGAGACATTCTTCTTCAAGCGAGAGATAAATTGTGGCATTAATGGACACACCACCATATCCAACTCCTCCAATTTCTGCCGATCGATCGTGAGATTGCTTCACTCTTTGTTCCACTGATATGTTTGTCAATTTTCTGCAAACATATCTGCATAACAATTAAAGAATTATCTATAAGCGAAAGAAAGAGATCAACCCCAGTTTATCAAATTAAAAGGAAATAAACCCAATTGGCTCCTTCAATTAAGAGAAAATCATTTTTATCTTTGCGAAGAAAATCATTTTTAAGATTAAAAAAAAATTAAGCACAAGTTAACTGGACAATTGGAGAAATTAATTCACGTGTTTGTAGTGGTCCATATATTGTGGGAAATAATGACAAGATTTATTGCAATTGTTTTTGGTCTGGATTGCAATTAATTATTTGTTTCCAAAAAAGGAAACAGGAATAGAATGTGGGCGTGGCAAAAGCCAAGAGAATCTTTCTAGTTTTAGTATTGCTTTTGCTTTCTATTCACTTATTCAGTGGTCAAATTTTCTCTCTGATCAATTATTAAACACCACCAACAAAAAAGTCACCAAAGAAGAGCAGAAAAAGCCTCGAAGTTAACATTAATTAATTCATTCATTAAGCAGCTTAATTGCATGAAAATTGCAATCAAATCAAACCCAAATCAAGAAGCTAGCTCTCAGCTCTCAGATCTCAGAAAACCAATCATGTTCTAGCTGCGTAATGAAATCTAAATGAATCATTCATACATACAATTACAAACAGTGAAAACCCAGAAAGAAGAAGCTAAAACAGATCATGTTGGTTTTCAAAAAACATACTGCAATTGCAGAAGAGAATTACTAGCTACCCATGAAAGAAATATAAATACCTGAGACGGATGAATGAAATTTGAGCTGAAAATGGCAGAAAATAAGCACCCAATACTTGAGGACAGTACGTAGTACTGTTTTTAGTCTTGGACAGATCTAGAAGGACTAATTCCAAGCCCACATCAACCACTGGTAATGAAGTGGTAGCTACTAGCTAGTACTGCTTCAGTGCTTCTTTCAAGCTAGCTTTTGGTACATCTAGGAGCACCAACTTTTTTAAGGCGCAGGGCAGGGGCTCTATATCCTTATACTGGAGGGTGGGGACATATACTGGAGGGTGGGGGTGTCCTAAGGAGAGCCCCGGCAAAATTTCTGAGCACACCTCTATGTGTTTCCGGTGGGCCCACTGTGGCGTACTTCCAATGCAATACAATACAAGTCAATCCCATCAAGCTGGTGGTGGTAACAGTTTTCTTTGTATTAAAATTGAAGCCCTAGTCCTAAACGAGTACCGTGGTCTGAGCTTTTGACACCTGTTGGCCATGTGGCTTGCTTAGGCGGGTTTGGGTTTCAAGCACCAACACGTGTGCTGCTCCGGGGAAGGAAATGAAAATGTCACCTTATTATAATTAAAGTGATAAATGCTGGCTTGTATGTCAAATATTTCTCCTTTTCTTTTCCAGACAATATCTCACGTATTTTATTATCATCTGCTTATGAAAAAGATGAAAATTATTGTAAAAATAAAGAATTTAGAGAAAAAAGATTGGAGAGTAGTGTGTCTTTTTTCATTTCATAGAGCCTATATTTATAGGCTTCAATTAAGTGATAAATATTTACATCAAATATAACTCTTATGATAAATACATTATCACTAAAATAAATACAGGAAAATATGATAAGTATTTATCTAGTTAATATTATATGATTATCTATGAAGATAAATACATGAAATGTGGTATGTAATTATCTGATGAGGACATTCACATTATCTGCAACACTCCTCTTTGAATATCCATAAATCAATGATAAGTTGTCTCGTTAAAACCTTGCTAGGAAAATCCAGTGGAATAAAACCTAATTGAAGGAAAAAGAGTACAACCTTGTCTTGATCATTGAAATAGCGTTGAACGTGCTTATGTTGCCTAATTAAAACCTTGCTAGAAAAAATCATGTGGGATAAAAACCTAGTCGAAGGAAAAAAAGTACAACGCACATGTGTCCAATGTCCTTGGATGCTCCCCCTGATGATTGCATCCATTAATTTGATAATTGAGAAAATCGACGAAGTCCAATACCATGTACGAATTTCTGAAATGAATATTTTGGTAAGGCTTTGGTGAAGAGATCTGCAAGGTTGTCACAAGAACGGATCTGTTTGAATTTGATTTCCTGGTTCTTCTCAAGTTCATGCGTGTAGAAGAATTTTGATGAAATGTGCTTGATTCTATCACCTTTGATGTATCCTCCTTTGATTTTAGCAATACAAGCAGCATTATCCTCATACATGATAGTTGGAATATCTGTTATTAGAGGTAGATCACAAGTACTATGGATATGTCGTATTACTGATCTTAACCAAACACATTCTCGACTTGCTTTGTGGAGGGTAAGCATTTCTGAGTGATTAGAAGATGTAGCGACCAATGTTTGTTTTGTAGATCTCCATGTGATCGCAGTATTTCCACAAGTAAATACATATCCAGTTTGGGAACCACTTTTGTGCAGGTCGGATAGATATCCAGAGTCCGCATATCCAACAAACTTTGGGCCATTGAGAGATTCAATTGAATAAAATAGGCCCATATCAGTTGTTCCACGAAGATAGCGTAAAATATGCTTAATACCATTCCAATGTCAATGTGTTGAAGTGGAGCTATATCTTGCTAACAAGTTTACCGAAAAAGCTATGTCTGGTCTTGTACATTGTACTAAGTATAGTAAAGCACCTATTGCACTAAGATATGGTACTTCTAGACCAAAGACCTTTTCATTATCTTCTTTAGGACGAAATGAGTCTTTCTCAGTGTCAAGAGACCGAACAACCATTGGGGTACTCAACGGATAAGCTTTATCCATATTAAAGTGTTTCAATATCTTTTCGGTATATGTTGATTGATGGACAAGGATTCCTTTGTCACAATGCTCAATTTGCAAGTCGAGACAATATTTGGTTTTTCCAAAGTCTTTCATCTCGAATTCATCTTTTAAGTATTCGGCATTTTTATAAGCTCTTCAGGAATTTCAATTAAATTCATATCATCGACATAAACTGCCACTATACTATTCATCTTATTCATTCAATTTGGACAAAAATTAGAAGTTAATCTTTATTTCTTCCTTCAATATAATTTTTTTTTTTGTTACAAATTAAGGCCAAAGAAAAAGGCTAGAAGGGGAGGGGGGATCAAAACCCGATGAGATGGAGGCAGCACAACTGCTTGGCTAACTGGCCTACCCCAAGTCCTCAATAGGTTTGGGCATCGGGCGGGTGGGTCAGCTTGGAGCCCAACCCATCTTCGACTAAACGGGTCGGTGAGAGTTGGCTCAGGTCTTTGTCGGGGATGGGTCGAAAGCAGTCGGAAACGACTTGGCCGAGAAAGAGAAAGAGAAGACTGAGGAGAAGAGAGAAGAGAGAGGTTTCCCTAAGTTCAAACCTCATGCAACTCACCCTCTCATGCAACTCTTTCTCTCTCATATCTGCAACTCTTTGTCTCTCGCGGCTCAGCTCGGCTCGGCTTCAGCGAGCGGTAGAGGACGGAACCCGCCACCCGAACCGCCTCTATCGGGGTGGGTCGGCTTAAGGCTAAACGGTCAACGGTGCGGTCGGAGCCGCGGGTCGGACAGGTTGATGCCCACCCCTAGTCCTCAATATACTTTGAATCTAGTGAGTGGATATAGTCTATCTAATCTAATCCTAGACACCAAACATGACCTATATATATAAGGTAACTTTAATATATTTACCTGTATAATGTTATTTAACTCATTTTCTTTCCGATATTCATGGTATCATCTACATTAACTTTATAATATCGTTGTTTTTTTTCTTCATATTAATGGAAATGGTGCGCATATCATGTGCTATATAAGTTGAGAAAGAAAAATAAAGGGAAAAAGTTCAAGTATCATTTTATTTTTTTTATGTTTATGGGAATTTGAATTTATAGCGTACAAATTTACAACTCATCTCCCTCTATTTTTTATAATAATCAAACTTGTTTATGCTCATTTAGCTCCAAAAGGTATAAAATTCAAGATCTCATATGTGATGTGTATTGGAAATGAAAAACATGTAAACTAAATAAAATACATCCCTTTGCAAACAAAAAACCTCATGAAATTTTTCTCCCGAGTTCTGACCTTCCTATCATTCATATCATATGGCAGTGTTTCACTCATCTATATATATATATATATAGTCTAATTGATGTTCTCACACTTGAAATTTTTTTATATATATAAAATTATGAATTATGGACTCAATCCAAAATTTACTTTTAACAAATTAGACTATTGTGATATCATTTATCACATTGCTTAATGATTACATTTTAAAAAAAAAAAAAAAAAAAAAAAAAAAAAAAAAAAGACTTAGAGTACAATCCATTTTATGCGTCTTTTTTATATTAAAACCGGTAGTAATTTAAGATATTTAATTAAATCTTTTTATTTTTATTTTTTAACGGCTTTATGTTAAATTTTAACTCCAAGATTTTGGGCGAGCTCAAAATCTCGAAGTTAAAATCTAACATGCAATATCTACAAAGCCCATTCTACACCCTAAGAGGGAAAATACCCTTCAAATCGGAAAATGACTTTATTATAAATTAAAAAGATTTTCTTATAAATTAAAAGGACTTTATTATGAATTAAAATAATTTTTTATAAATTATTATGAATTAAAAAAAATTTCTTACAAATTATAAAATACCCCCAATTTACATCTAAAAATTGTTTTTCTAAAAAATTTAAGCCTAATTATCTAAAAAAAAAAAAAATATTGGTAACTGTAATCTTAATCTTGTCACAAATTGAATTGATAAAATATATTTTTACGGGATCCAATATTGCTCCCCCACTGAGTTATTGATGGAGAGTGGCAGCCTGGATAGAACCTAATCCAGATGATTTTTTTTTTTTTTTGGTAATAAAATACTTCATTAAGCACGCTGAACATGTAATCCAGATTGATGTCGGTCACAGACTCACAATTAATTCCTCTCATTCTTCAAAGACTTGGGCCATAGCCCATAGCCACTTCAAATTGTTCCAAATTTATTTTTGACTATGAAGCGGCCCAGTCAAAACAAAGAAAAGATAGAAGAATAACATTAACTAAATTGGAAGAAAAATAAATAAATAAAGGAATTACAAAATCAGTTGAGGTCCATTTCTATTTGATAACGTTTTCCTACTCATCCCTTAGCCCTTCCCATCGGAGCTGCTTGATCTTTGAGCCCAATTTTCCTTTTTTCTTTTAAAGAAAAAAATTTATAACACAAACCTCTACAACAACAAAAACCTCATCTATCAAAATTAAAAATCGTAACAATCTAATAAACACAAAAACTCCATCTACCAAATTTAAAATCCGAAGCAACCGACAGAGGTAGTGAATGCTCCTATCCTAGAGTTTCAAAGAAGAAAAATAATGAGTATTTCATCTTAACAAAGACGTTAGTAACAAAATTAAATTTACGAAGTAGAACTTAATACTAGCAAATTAACAATAACATAAATGTCATTTAATTATAATTGATTGGTACAATTTTGAATCTTCTTTGCAAAATTTGGATGTGATGATGAATTCCATACATACATTTGGAAAAACAATTATCACATCACGAATGTCTGGAATTAATCATCATCCAAATTCCAATAGTCATCTTCCCTTCACTCCCAAGCAAAGAAAATTGCCTTATCATTCATTCATAGCTTTATCAAATTATTCATTTTTCTTGGCCATAGGCCCATATGTAAATGAAATTACATAAGCGCCCTCCACACATGGACCAACATAATCATCATAATCATGCTTGTCGTCCACATCCTTTTCTACATTGATGAACCTTGCAATATAATTATGATTATGATTATTACTAATAATAATGATCTATGTATTCCATGAATGGTACCATAATATTGGTATTGGCAAAATAGATCATTACAGTAGGGACCAAATTACATAATCGTGTTGTATCCACTTCCATAATACCCGCCTTATGTCCTGCAAATAATTAATTAAATCTAACAATTTAATCATCAAAGGACCTTATAAAACCCCTCAATAGACCTCTATGCTTCTAATCCCACCAAGAACATGTCTTCTAGTCTGACCCTTTTGTTTGTTATTTTCTCCCTCCAATGTGCCATATTAACATTGGCTTCAGACCCAGACCCAGTCCAAGACTACTGCCTGCCAAACCCAAAATTTGGTGCTATCAGAATACCTCACCACACCATCCTCCCTTGCAAGAATTCATCCGAGGCCACCACCGACGATTTCGTCTTCTCAGGGATGAAGGCTGCCGGTAACTTCACAGACACGGGCCTTGCGGCCATCTCAGTGAACCCAACCATCTTCCCAGGGATCAACACACTAGGGATGTCATTTGTGCGAGCTGACCTCAAAGTTGGTGGAATCAATCCACCACATTTCCACCCAAGAGCCACAGAAATAGCCTATGTAGTGCAAGGGAGTGTTTATTCAGGATTTGTTGATTCTACCAATAGGGTTTTTGCTAGGGTAATTGAGCAAGGAGAGGTCATGGTGTTCCCTAGGGGTCTATTGCACTTCCAAATGAATGTTGGCAAGAAGCCTGCTACAATTTTTGAAAGCTTCAATAGCCAAAACCCAGGAATGCAAAAGATTCCATCCGCCATTTTTGGGTCTGGGATTAATGATAAGCTCTTGGAGAAGGCCTTTGGATTGAGTCCTAAGCAGATTGGAATGATGAGAAGAAAATTTGATCCAAATAGAGTGAGGTAAAGAGTGGGATGACCGGGCATTTTTCTCAACTGAGTATGCATTATAAGCTGGTTTGCCCCATAATTGTGGAGGAGCAATTTATTTAATGTATCTTGAAATGATTATGTAGAAGAAATTTGATCATTTAAAGTTTAAACCCATGGAAACATGTCTTAACATTTTCTCTGATTTGAACATTATGCCCAATACTCCTGCTTGAAGCTAATCCCAACCCCAGAAATGAAGGAACTGAATTTCTTGGTTCAATACTTCAATGGATGGTCCATGGGTCATTTCCCCATTTCCCCGTTGTGTTATGTTGATGTAGTGAGTCTAACCATTAAAAAAAAAAACCATTTATTCAGATTTTACAATAAAATACTAAAATTTATACCAGCCAGGTTAATTTAATAAATCGAAGTATGAACTGTTCGTTGTCACTGAACTACAGGTACCACATTCATTGATTGGCTTTTCCATCCAGAACCTGGCCTCAGTGCTGGTAAATGAAAGTATGAAACTTTACAACATGGTTGCTGTGCAAGAATTTTCATTAATGTCAGTTTGACTACCACAGCATCCAAATGCACCAAACAACAATCCTAGTTTCACGTAATTAGTTCTCAAACCCAACTTTGCAAAATTCAATCCCAAAGAAGCAACTGCATTTTGATACAACAATCTAAAAACACAGCTGGCTGGTACAACATCTATCATACATACCAAACTGATCAACTGAAATTTTAATTCGCCATATCGGAGAGAATGAAATGCACATAATAGCTAACCTGAGGTAGCTCATTAATTGTGTGGAAGGTTACTTCTCCCCAGTTAAAAGTGCCTTAACAATGGTATCACACATCCCATCAGCAAGTGGGAACAAGTGCCCAGCACCTAGTAGCTCATGATAGTGAATCCATGGAAGTCGTTGAGAAATGTAGCGTTGAAGTGTAACAGGTACCATGCGATCATCATCTCCATGCCACAGGTGGACGGAACCTTCATTGTTGTGGAATGGGTTTTCCATATCCAGAGGACTGAACTCCCAGGTCCCAAATCCAACATTCAAGTCACGGTGAAGAGACTCAAATTCTCCTTGTTGTCTTACCTGTCCCTGAGAAAGCCAAATGGAAAACAATTACACTTTTTTTCTAAATAAATCTTATAATAGCTGATAGCATTAACATATTGTGGTCACTCTCTTTCATGACACTCGTACCCTGAATTGTGGGCGCTAAGCGCATTCAATTAATCATCAAAGAAAAATAAGAAAATGTAACAAAGTTTATCTTCAAATAGAAAAACAGATTGATTTAACAGTATAATGTCAAGCATCAGAAGTAGCCTAAATTTCATTAACTTCTTTACAGATAAATTTTCAAAACACTAGCAAGGATCTCTACCTACCACTGAAATTTGATGAATCCCTAATTTTGTAATATTGGAACTTATTCAGTATAAGTAGAATTTCAAGGTTAACTAATATAATGATGAAATGGTGCCACTCAACATGTTAAACAATCTACATGTCAGGGCCCATTTGATAACGTTTTTGTTTTCTATTTTCTGCATTTTCTAATTAAGGAAAGAAAGGAAAAGGGAGATGAAAACACAATGCAATCAGTACACAATACTATCTTTTGAACAATTACTGTTCCTACATTTTGCTTTTCCAAACTTCCTTTTGTAGTTGCACATGACCCTCAGTTGAAGTGCTCTCATTGCATTTTAGACTACGAAAAACATTGCATGGAATTTCAAAATTGATGGATACATACCACATATGTTCCTCTTTTGTGACGTTTAAGCAAGAGTTCTTTGTCTTGTTGAGAAAGAATATCTATACTGTGAGCCACAACACTTGAAGCAGGAAACCATTTTTGAGTGTTCCAGAAGTAGGTAAACCAAGGGGTGTAGTGAGAAACACGAAGCGTCCATTGGTCTTGCTGAAGCTGTTGGTAGTAAGCTTCATTAGAGAGATTTGCAGGAAAACCAGTCCACCAGTAGTTAACAACTGGAGCTAATAGTGCCGCTCCTGCTAGCCTGTCACCATATAATTTTCTAGCGTTAATTATTCTGAACCTTTCCAAACTACTTTAATATTTCAAATCAAGATTACACAAACCCTCACATAAGAGAAAAGACATACAATACTTAATCCCCCTCCCCCCCCCCCCCAAACTCCCTCTCTCCCACTCTCCCTCTCTTTCTGCCTAGAAAGTCTTATATACAAGGGTTGAACCATGCCATCATACTAATGTGGCACAACAAACTAATAATAAAATGACACAGTCATGTTGGTGGGACCTGTATCATTTAAATTCAAAATTTTGTAGGACCCACATGCATAAATGATATAGGTCACACTAATAAATGATACGAGTCCCATGAAAAATGACTACCTGTCATCTTATTTGTTTTACCACGTCAGCATGATGACATGTTATAACCATTGTACCTAAGACTTTCTCATTTCTAACACACACACATACATGCAGAGTCCATTCACTTGCATTGCTTGGAATAGTCAAACCTGTGAGGGATGTACTTGAGGCAGCTCCAAAGCACCTGCCCACCCATGGAGAAACCAATTACATAGAATCTGGATCCTAATACCAACTGATCAGCCAGCTCTTCTATATCTAATGCCATACTCTTCACTGTTTTCTTTGGATTAGGATCACTCTCTCCATAACCAGGTCTGTCGAAAGACACAATGTAGACACCCAAGTCTTCAACAATTTCCTGGAAGAACTCAGCATAGGTTAAAATGATAGTTAATGCAAACAAAAAAGATGCAAAACAAACCATAGGAGGATGGATACCGGAGATAGCGTTTGGGCAACAACAGCATCATGCCTGCAAGAATCAAACCCATGAACAAAAACAATTTTATGCAAGGCATTATCTTTTGGGACCCCGTGCTCTTGGTAGGCTAAATGCCTCCCATCCCTAAGTTTAATTCTTGGTGCTGTAACTGGAGGGCCATCAGGAGAGCCACATATCTTTGGCGGAGGAGGTTGGATAGCCTGATATGCCCATGCCAAAAACCCCACAAACAACACCACTAGGGTTTTCTTAAACATCCCTGAAAATTTTCGAGTTATAATTAAAATCACAATACAAAGTAAATAAAAGCTCACTCTACTAAATCTTTCTGCCAAAAAAAAAAAGATTGGACCAACTTATTCGAGTTCATGCTTTGCGCATAAAAGTTAATATCAACGACATACATATTTTGTGTCAGTACATTTAGAACAAGTTCTTATTGACAATTTACAATAAATCAAATAAAAGGTAAAAATTTACACAAAAAGGGTTGTCATGCATGATTGCGTAGAAATCCCTTGTTCTGTCATTGAAAAGGCCTTATGGCATTTAAATAAAGAATCCTATTTCCTTATCATTAGGGAAATGTTCGATTCAAGCAGCATGAGTTTGTATGTTGATCGAAGATCTGAGATATTCCTTTTTTTTTCAATACAGAATAAACAACAACCAAAAAAAAAAAGGCAAAACATGCACTTAGTCCAGTTCCTTCAGATGCTTTTAATCTTTCTGCCCAAATGTATGAACATAGTTAGCTGTATATTATCATCCAGATTAAAACAGATAAATTATATCTAATCTTGCTGTGGGAGAAAGAACCCTTTTTCACTTCTTTTTTAAGCAGTGATAATAAAGCCTTTAGCTGAGAATTTGTTATTTCCGTTTTAAATTTTAATGTGGAGTAAGAAGTAAAATTGATGGAAAGAAGTGATTTTGATTTGCAGAATAAGCAATTTTAACAAGTGGATATCTTCCATGCTTCAAATTTACGCTTTTATTAGCCAATTTGAACTTTGAGAAAACAAATAAGGCTTAGCTAAGTAAAAGTTTGAATTTTCTCAAACCCCATATAATGAAAACTCCTATAGAAAAACAGAATTCTTAAATTCTTTCCTATATTTTCTCATCAAGCAAACAGAATCTTGTTTTGACCTACGACTAAACGAGGTACAATTGAATACTCATTGAAACCCACAAATCAAATTACAAAAACAAAAAATGAGAAGAATAAGAAAGACAACCCACCTGAAGGAAGGCCGAAGGAACTGTTTTGCTTGGCTCTTCTAGTGTGAGCTCTGGCCGATGCTGCTGATATCTTCCTGTTCACCCCTCCCGCCATTTTCACCCACCCACAAGATCTCTCAGAATTCACAGTCAGGTTTAGTCTGAGAAGAGAAAGCTTTTCAGTTTTTGAGAGAGAGAGAGAGAGAGGCAGAGAGATCAGATCGAAGAGAGCGAGGCACAAAGAACGTTGACAATGTTCTCTGTCTACGCGTGTGTTGTGACTTATGAGTTATGACTGTGTCTGTGTTCGGGAAGCTCATATCGTTGGCAGTCTAAAGAAATATAATTTTTTCACCAAAATCTATTTTCCAAATATTTTGTTATAATTATAAATAAAAGAAATTGAGAATAAATTTATAATTTATTTTCTTTATTTTTTAATTCTGGGTAATGAAGATTAGAATTTAAGACTTTTCAAACATTATAAAATGAAATATCACTAACAGTACTTAATTAATTGGGATAATAAAATTGTCACATCATTAACGAACAAAATTTGGCCAATTCATAATCATAAAATGGATATAATGTACTAGTGGTTTACATGTCATACGTACATACATTACCAATTTTTTCAAAATGTTTTCTTTATTTTATTTTCTTTTGACACTTGTTTTTCAAGCTAGATAATCATTTCCATCACTTGTTTTCACTTTTATAGTTTTGAAATTTGATTTGGTTTATTTCTTGCCTAACTAGTGAGACGTTGTTTATTTTTCCTTTTTTTTAGAAAAAAAAAAAAGGTGAGTTATTTTCGTATAATATATGAAAAAAAAACTTAAAAGATTCATAATCAGCCTAAGAGGTGTTATTGCAATTTTAAGAGAGACCCGTTGCAAACTTGCAATCTTGTTGGGCTGTCAACACAAATTGCATAAAAAAACCAAAAAAAAAAAAAATTACATAAAAAGAGCAAGAGAGAAACTAATTACCTTAATTTAAGACTTATATTAAAATATATGGACGAAGTTTGGGCTTGTACAAACAAGGCCTAGTGTGTGTGTCTTTCATAAAATTTTAGCTAAGAAAAATTAGCCCTATGTTTCCTAGAGAGTTTAATGGCGCCAAGGCCAGGTGAGGCTCTTTAGTTTCTCAAGTGAAAATTGTGGGGGGTTTACTTTTAAAGAAACTCTTTAGTATCCTCCTTCTAAGAATTTAGCCATTTATTAGTCGATTAACTACTTATTGCTTGGCTTCACAAATGTCTATAGTTTTGGTTTGCCAAGGTCACAACTCACAACTTCCTATTAGTCCTTGTTAAATGCTCGAGATTACCCATTAGGATTAGCATCGAGTCAGGTGATCAAATTGGGATTAAGGAGAAAATAGGGTTCTTGGAATGGACTTGTTGTATTTTGGAGATGGACTTTATGATCTATATAGTCTTGGTCCTCTTGGATGAAGTGTGGGGCTTTTTGAGAATCCCAAAAAGCCCAAGTAGGCCTAACTTGGGCTTTAACATGCTTGAGCGCTTGAGCATGGGCTTTTATGTCCCCCAAGTAGGCCTGGGCCTTTTCAAGCCTTGTAGAAACGACACCGTTTTTTGTAACCTGAAGCTCATGTAGAAAAGCGTCAACGTGTGGGAAAAACCGAAAAAGAAGTGATCATAACTCATAAGTTATTGTCAACGTGAGGGATTTTCTTTTTCTCTTCTGTTCCCTTTTTCCAGCCTTATGTCAATGAAAACCAATGTGTTGTCCTACTCCTGCAGTCCTGTCTCGATCCAGACGTAGGAATTATAACACAAATGTTATTTTCTAAATCAGTATTGAATATTGATAGGATATCAAATTTGTATTTCAAATTCAGATTCTAAATATATGTGTTAATATTTCAAAAATTCATGTCTGAATTCATTATAAACTCATTTATTTATAATTAAGTAAAGCATGTATGCATACATTGTCACGTCATTTAAGATTCAAATTTAAAATATAAATTTAAGATTCCTAAAATTATTCTTTCTAAAATATTTGGTAGTATTCTATTTTATTGTTGATGTCTTTGCTATCTTGGGTCACTCATTTATTTACAACAAATAAAACACACACACATATATTACTATATTATTTAAGATCCAAATTTGAGATCTTTAAAATTATTTTTTCTAAATTATTTGGAAGTATTCTATTTGTTGTTGATGTCTTTGCTGCCTTGGGTCACTCACAAACTTTGGATAGGATTTAAAAATTCACTCTCTTTCTGTTGATGTTATCTCGACATTCAAATTTGAATGTTTAGGTTTGGGTTGTAGTCGGAGTTTTGTTTTGTAATTTTTCTTTCTAGATAAAAAAAAAAAAAAACAATCTACCACACTCTTCTGCTCAATGTTGCATTTTCCTTCTTAAAGTGGATTTTACTCACCTATTATCTATACTAGTATTCAAGTGTGACCCGATATTATACCCATACATAATATTAATTTTTATTTTATTTCAACCTTTAGGTCGCCACTTCTATGTACTAGAGACTTATTAAAATGGAAACCTTCACTACAACAAAAAGGGGCTTATACCACAGTTGTATTTGCCACTGCCTAAATCCAATGGCAAATAATATGTCATAACCCACAGGTAAATAGTTAGCTATGGTGATTAAGTAAAAAACCACAGACTGACTATAGCAAATAGCTATAAAGCCACTGCCGCATGTGGTTTTTACAATATTGACTACAGTGCCAGTAGTATTTAATCTATTGTGTCAGTCATAAGTTCAGCTTTATGACCGAAACACTGTTGCATAGAGAAGTTCCCACGTCTTTTGTCACAGACCCAGTTGCAAATGAGTTCCAAATCAATCATTTTGTCAAATAATATCCAATGTTCTGACAAAAAATTTTGCATATAAAATACCGAACGCTTAACTCACTATCCCGATGGGACCTCAAATAATTACTTTCGATAAAAAATTCAAGTTAAAAATAATATTAACCAAAGACACTAAAAATTCAAGTTTTCCCCCCCCATAAAAATTTAACCATCTCCATATCCAACCGTAGATCTCCTTGTAGACTCATTTCTCTCTTTCTCCTCAAATCCTATTCTTTCTGTACAAATTGTCACTCTCATCTTTTTCTGAGTCTCCCCCTTCTCTCACGCAACTTAGCAGAACCAAAGAAAAATATATGAGCTTTACCATTTCCAAAACCCAACACGCGCCAGAGAGCTTCAAGAAAGAAAGACAAGGGGTTGAGGAAATGAGAAACCCAGAGGCAATGCATTGCCACCGCTCTGCTAGATATATTCCATGGAGACAGCGCTGGTCCCCATGGGACCAAAATGCTTCGATCTCCAAAACCCCAGTGGAATCGCCACCACCTGACGCTGGGAACCCGGAGAACGCGTGTCACGCGCCTCCCTCTAAAAGACTTTCTGGCGCTACTCTGTCACTTACGGCCGGTGACCTATCGCCCCTCTCTGCGCGCCTTGAACCATCACTTGTTGCTGGTTTTGTTTATGTATAGTATTGTGGCGGTACAAGTTTTCTCATAGTTTTTTTTTTCATTTATGTATTACCTCCTAGATTTACTTGTGTCCACTGCCTACTTATCTTTGGGTCGTTGTAAATCTTCCAGTTTCCCCCCTTAATTTGATTGTTTTATTCAAATATTTTGTGTTTTTTTTTTTTGAGAAATCTCTTTTGTGTGTTGGTGAATGGATTGTTGATTGAAACATATTGAAGCTTGTACATTGTGAGAAATCTCTTTTATGTTTTGGTGAAAGGGTTGTTGATTGAAACATATTGAAGCTTGAATAGTGAAACTAGTTTGGTTATGTGTTTTATTATGTGTGTATTATATGATTGTAATGATGCTTTTGACCATAGATAGAGATCATGGAGTTTTAAGTGGTGTTGGTGAAGGGGTTGTTGGGCCTGGTGTTGTTGGGAAGAAATTTGATCTGAGGAAGATGATTGAAGAACCTGACTTATCTGATCGAGTTCCAAATTTCCAAATAATTTTAAAATGTAAAATCTATATGGAAATATATAGATATATGGGATAAAAAACTAAAAAGCAATAAGGAGCAATATATCACTGGGTATGGGCTGTGGTATATAAAGCTAACATGACTACTGTTGTGCATTTAATGCACAAATGCCGGCCTGCAAATTCGCAAGGAAGTTGTGTCAGGCGAGAAGCAGTGGGGATGTGTGCATAACAAATACCACAGTCAATTTCCGGTGGTATTTGACTTTTCGATACACTCGCAAGGACCACTGATGTCCTTTCTGTGGCATGTCTGTGGTATATACTCAAAATACCACAGAGGGTCAGTGGTTTTTGTGCAAATACACCGCTGATAATGGGGAGTGGTATAAGACCAATTTTCTTGTAGTGCTTCTATAGCCTCTATATGTCCCATGTCCTCCTCATCGCTGGATGTTAACATTTTCTTTCTTTTAGGCCGTTTTACTCACCTATATGGCTATATACCACCTATTTAACAACTGTGTTCAATTATGACTCAATATTATACCTATACGTAATATTAATGTTCATTTTAACCAGCCTATAGCTAGTTTTAGGTTGCCCCTTCCATAAAGTACTCTGGATGAAACCTACTCCAATACCCAGTATCTTGACTTGTGATAAAATTAATCTGACTAAACAAATTGCTTTGTGACAAAACTAAGATCGTGTCCACAAGTTTAAAACTATCTTATTCTTTTTTGGTTACATAATAGGGGAATCAAATTTAAAGCCTATATTAATCACAACCCTTATCATATACATCTTTATCACTTGGACTAATCTAAGGATTAGTTTAAAACTATTTTTAAATTTTTATTTTCTAATCTAGTGCCTTTGGGAATTTATATTTTAATAATGTTATATTTATTATATTTTTATACTATTTTATATAACAGAATTTATATATTGAATGTTAAAAAAAAAAACTTATCCAATAAATTAATAACATATAAAATAATATACAAATAAAAAAATAATAATAATTAGCATTATTGTTTACCCTTAGGCCTTAGATAGTTATATATCGAGGAATGACCTCCCTAAATTGTATTTTATTTCGAAGAGCAATATATACTTTTTGAATCAATTTAGCAGGTTGCAGGCTAGCTGACATGCAGCAGCTGCACTCAATATAATTGGGCCTGAAGTTCTGAACATGCAATGGAACAAGGACAGACACGCATCGAATCATTAAACAGAAAATCCAGGCTCAGTCTCTTATTGCCTTATTGGTGCGTGCACCCACATGGGGCTTGTTTGACTAGAAAAGTCTAACTCTCAGAGTCTTTGATCTTCAAATTCCTGTATTCCAATCATCACGGCTAGACTTTTCCTCTTGTCAGTTCCTCTTGTGTTGAGGTCCACTCGTTGCATTGATCTTCAACTCTTCACTATTAATCATCTTCAAATTGAATATTTGATCACAGACCTCACATTCTTCCCAACTTAATTACTCCACACTCATGAGATTATGTGTGAAATTTTATCTTAAGAAAATGTCACAGAAACTTATTTAATATTTGATTAATAACTCTTAACACGTACAGTGTGTTAATATGTATATATGTGTTGCATGTGGCTAATCTAAAAGCATATAACATATGCCATATAATTTACTAAAATCTGGCTCCTCTACTTAATTTGAATTTTAATGTTATTAATGATACACATTCGTACGATTAGAAATTCAAAAATTACTTATATTTATGAGTTTATAATATACAATTAAAATTAAAAGTTGAGAAATATATATAAGACAAGAAATTAAGAATCGATTTGACGCTCACTCTTCCCTATGCTTGCATCACTAGCTATTGTAAGTTTTGTAACCGGAATGTCACGTAGACAGGGAGGTGATGTTCTGTGAATATAATTCGATCATATACATGGAGTCTATTTCGGCTACTCACAAAAAAATGGTCCTGAATATTATCATCATAATTCAAAAATTATTTATATTTATAAATAAATAATATAAAATTAAAATTAAAAGTCGAGAAATATATATATAAAACGAGAAATTAAGAATTGATTTGACGCTCACTCCTCCCTATGCATGCACTAGCTATTGTAAATTTTGTAACTGGAATGTGACGTAGACAGATAAGTGATGTTCATCAGAATATAATTCAATCAAATATATATATATAGAGTTTATTTTATTATCATTATACTTAGATGAGTTATACTAGAAGGTGATAGAATTAGAGCATCCAACCCAAAATTAATTGGCAATGGGTGGAGAGGTCCAAGACTTATAAGCACATATGCTAAGCCTTAGTTTTCCAATGTGGGACATTGCTCCACATTACTCTCAACACGCCCCCGCACGTGTGGCGAGATTTTTGAGCCTTACACGTGAACAAATTATATTGGGTGACGTGGGAGCACGTGTGGCCGTTGGGCCTTACACGCGGATAACCAATCTCTGATACCATGATAGAATTAGAGCATCCAACCCAAAACCAATTGGCAATGGGTGGAGAGACCCAAGACTTATAAGCACATATGCTAAGCCTTAGTTTTCCGATGTGGGACATTGCTCCACATTACTCTCAACAGTGACATATATTATAAAAAAATAATTAAATGACACATTTCACTTATTTATTATGGTAGTAATATTCACCATAATAAACAAAAATAAATTCATATATATAGAAATGGATCTATGTCATTATATCTTATACACAAATTTTTAATAGATTTTATTTTATATAAAATTTTAATAATCTGAACTGTTTATTTTGAAATCTCGATTAAAATATTATTTTTGTAAAAAATTATTTATCTACAAATATTAAATGATCAATATTTTAAATATTTATTTTATTGATTAATATTGACCATTGTAGGTAAATAATTTTTGATTTACTTAATATTTTTTAATAAAAACTAAAAAAATAGATAATTCGAATTGTTAAAATTTTATATAAAATAGACTACATTAAAAATTTATGTAAAAAATATAGTGTCACGGATCCACTCCATATACATAAAGTACAAATAAATTTAACTTTGAAGCTAGCTAATTCTGCTCAACTATATGAACCCAATTAATTTATTCTATAAAATAAATAAAAAATAAAAAGATGAAAGAAAATAAAGAGAAAAAAAAACATGGGGTACTGTGGTGTGGTACGTGCAGTAGTAACTGATTAGAAAGAAGCAATATCACATGAGGTCCAGCGTGGGATATGCAGAAAAAAGTAGTTTGGCTTCTTGTTATAGAAAATCCACTACTTTCATTGCCAATCTGGGATCTTCTCTGCAATCACTGTTTTTAACTTTGAGTAGTGTACTCTCATTGACATGACCTCTCACCACTCAGTGAGTGCTAGGTGGAGTTCCTTTATGCCCTGCGCCCAAGAATCTCTGAAAATGGTAAATTCCGAAAGTGTAGGTGCATTCAACCCAATATTTCCTTTTTATTACCATAACTGCAAAAGATGAGTTTTCTTTATTTGCATTGTTCCTTTTGCTGTTTTTGCTTACTTAATGTTCCTATATATATGTTTTATAAAAGAAAAAAAAATGGCAGAATTGACAGCCTTGGAAACCAAAGGACCCACATGCAGGATTGAAAATAATAATGCTTTTGTGGACCATTTTTTTTTGGCCAACGATGCTTTTTTTTTTTCTTTCTTAATTGTATATTTGTATTGAAAGAAAAGAATTCAATAATTACTAGGTGCACAACCAATAAGAACCGATTCCCCAAGGGTACAGAGAAAGAGCGTCAGAGATTATATAACATAACTAAAAGAATACTAAAAGGTATGATAGTTTTATACCACATTAAACTAATCATTTTGCATATTTGTTGATCGGTTGGTTTGAGATATATTGTTAGCGTATTCTTTAATAGTTTTAAATTTTCTTTTTAGTCTAATAGTAATTTAGTATGTCATCAAATTTTTAAGGATTAATTACATATATATACTTCAACTATATATCACTTATCAACTATATACTTTGGATTTAAAAATTTTCATTCGGGTATCTCAACTTCAATATTTCGTCAACTAAGTACTTCCGTTAGTTTGACTGTTATCTGCACACGTGGCACACGCGGATCCCACCATTAAATATTGACTTGACATTTAAAAATAGCCACATGTACAAAAATTAATAAAAAAAAACCCAATAAAATTATATTAAATAGAAAAAAAAAAA
>QANW01007568.1:507343-540902 GCA_003254865.1 Dryas drummondii | reverse complement strand
CCCACCCACCTATCTCCTCCCAGTCGCACCTCCCACCCACCTAGACTAGTCCCTCTTCCTCCACCCATCCCCGCCACTGGGTTATGATTTGATTTTTGATAGAGGAGAGAGAGTGAGGCATAGAGAGAGATCGAGTAAGGCAGAGAGAGAAAGTGAGGGCCTGGGGTTGGGGCTAGGGGTTCAGAAGGACGCAAAGGGAGGGTGGCAGTCGGTGAGAGAGGCAGCAGTTGGGTGGTTGTGCAGGGGAGGCGGAGGGAGGCGGAGGTGTTGCTGGGTTTCTGGGCTTCCTCTTNTTTTAATTTTATATTATTTTAAAGGTTTATTAGTTTTTTATTAATTTTAGTTTAAGTGGCTATTTTTAAATGCCAAGTCAATATTTAATGGTGGGGTCCGAGTGTGCCACGTCAGCGCCACATATACAGATAACGGTCAGATTAACGGAAGTATTTAGTTGACGAAATATTGAAGTTGAGGTATTCGAATAAAAGTTTTTGAATCAGAGGTATCCAGTTGATAAGTGATGTATAATTAAGGTATATATATGTAATTAACCCGAATTTAATTATAGGAGGTTTGAATTTAAAATATCTAATTCACATTTTCCATTTTTCTGTTGGTTTATAAGGTGAAAAATATAGTTGCGCACACAATATATTTCTCTTTATGTATAACTTGTCTGTCTCTTCACATGCAATGCAACGGCGCAGGATGAGCATCAGTGGGCTTCACCAGAGGTAATGTTTGGCTTGACATGAGTGGTATTAATTAGTTCTATCATCTTTGTATCTTAATACTAATTAGAATCATTAATGTAATAAATTACATGAAACCCACCTATCACATCTCACTAGTGTGGTTAATCTAGAATGATCGTATTGAAAACAACCCACTAAACCCTGTTGATGGATGTGACACAGAAAGAAAGAAGGAAAGAAAGACTGGGTGAGCTTGACTGCTTGAGGTGGGGGACTAGCAAGCAATGTCTTTTTAGATGTATATATAATATATATATATATATATTCTATTCCTTTATTCTCTCTTCTTCTCTGCAAAACACACGAGAGATCTACAATTAAAGTAACTAGCTTGAGTTAGGCGTACTTGAAAACACTATAAATACACCCATATACATGGGATTCCACTTCTCATCCAAACCAAACCAAACCCACATAACAAGTACTATTTCCTCTCCTGAGTTGCTTTATACAAGATCTGGTCTGTACGACTCTTTCTCTCTCTCTCTCTCTCTCTCTCTCTCTCTCTCTCTCTCGTATACACTGTACGTCTCTCTCACCCTGTCACACACTCACTCTCTGTGTGTGTGTTTTTTAGGTCAATAATGGCAAAAATCTCGGAGCCTTTGGTTGTTGGAAGGGTCATAGGAGATGTTCTTGATTCCTTCACCCATACAACAAAAATGTCTGTGACTTACAACAGCAAGCCAGTCTGCAATGGACAGGAGCTCTACCCTTCTGCAGTCACCACCAAACCTAGAGTTGAGATTCAAGGAGGCGATATGAGATCTTTCTTTACCCTGGTAATATATACATATATTTGGATCCATATCCACACAGCTCCAATAAAATATTTTCCACTTAATTTCTCTTTGAATTTGCTCTTACTTAGTCTTTGTTAATTTCTTGTTGCAGGTGATGACAGACCCAGATGTTCCTGGCCCTAGTGATCCTTATTTAAGGGAGCACCTGCACTGGTACTATATATACCTTAGAACACCTACTATATAACATTCAAGTAATGATGTTGTTACTTTAAGAAACATCGTGGTACACCTTACAGTGCAGTTTTATAATTGTATGTTTATATTTTAAGTTTTTTTTTTCAAGGATCATCTAAAAAATCAATCAAATCGATAATTATTTGATTATTAAATTATTAAAAAAATTATAATATGTCAGATAAAATTAAAATTAATAATGTTGATTAAATAAATTGGTTAAACAATTTTTGATTTGTCTGATTTTTTATAAAAGTAATTTTTGAATAGTATTCTAAAAAATGAAATGCTTTTTTTTTTTGCCAAATAAAATATAAAATGTTTAAATTATTGAATTGTAGGTCAAAAAATGATGTTCATACTTTTCTTACTTGAAAATTTACCCTACTATATATATCAATTATCAAAACCTACAAATCAATTAAAGATAATTAATTTTTTTATTATCAAAACTGAAAATCAATTAAGTTGATATTCAGTTAATTAGAAATATATGTATTATATATTTCTATGGTCTCTCTATTAACTTAAAATTTTGAACTTAAATCTAAAAAGCAAAGCAACATTATACACAATCTATGGTACATGAGACCTTCTATGGTGCCGTGGTTGCATAATATGCACATAGATCGAAGTGTTCACAATCTATATATCGTGAACCCATCTGAATCCAAGGATCACTAGTATATGTCATAGCACATGTGCATATAAGGAAGCTGCAATATATTGTGAATAGCATATATACCTAGCTGGCTAGGAACTAACAGCTTGCTTTAATTTGAATAAAACAGGATTGTGACAGACATACCAGGCACCACAGATGCCACATTTGGTAGGTCCACTATAGCTAGCAGTCTCTAATCTCTATCTAGCTAATTAATTTCCAAATGTAATTAATTAATTAACTGTGTTTTAATTAACAGGAAGAGAGGTGGTGAGCTATGAGATCCCAAGGCCCAACATAGGCATCCACAGGTTTGTGTTTGTTCTGTTCCAGCAGAAACGAAGGCAGTCAGTGAACCCTCCTTCCTCAAGGGATCACTTCAGCACCCGAGGCTTCGCCGCCCAAAACGACCTCGGTCTTCCTGTCGCTGCCGTTTACTACAATGCGCAGAGAGAAACGGCAGCCAGAAGACGCTAGCCTAAGCTACCTACCTAGCTAGCTGCTAGTAGCTACCACCAAAATATATATGTTTTTAAATAAAATAAAACACCGCTAGCTGTGTGTGTGAGACTACTGTTGTACGTTTTCTTCCTCTTTATCAAATGTTATGAATTTGCTGTGGCTGTTTATTAAGTCCGATCGATCATCTGACTGCATATATATATATATATATTGGGTTTTGTTGTTCTTCTCAACTGGAAAATTATAAGGGGGACACTAGCTGGACAGGAGTACACAAGACCCATATATGTCCCTCTTTCTTTCTCTTCTTCCAGTGCTCGATCTAGGGTTTTGGTTTCTATATCAACTGAAAAATCAAAAGGGGACACGTGGCACCAATCCACCTCTAACCTAACTTTTTTTCTTCTTCTACTTTGATTAGGGTTTAGATGAGTGGATCACATGGTGGTACTGGCCTCACAATGTTGTCCTCATTTTTCTTAAAATGAAGACATTTTCAGAATTCTCATTTATATATATATATATATGTGTGTGTGTTGTAAGACTATCAATCAATTAAACTTGACACCAGTCACATTATTCTCATCTAATCAATAACTCGTCTGAACAGTCGTATCCCTTAAACAACACCGCATGCATAAGATCTTGACCATAATCACTCAGCTCCCAAATTTGTGGTCAATCCAAAAATGCATGTATGCCCCTTCATAGACAACCAATCTACTCGATCACTTTGCTTTACGATATATAAACATGTCTAAGTTGGACTCCAAGATAGCAGTTAAGAATAGTGTAATGTCATGTCATTGACTAGTTGTTGGATTCGCCTGCCTGCTAGGACACACCTGACAGCCCATTCGAGCATCTGCAACCCTAAGCAATCGCCAACGCCAAAAATGGCATTAAGGATGAGAATATTTCACGTATATATATTCCCCCTGCTTTAAATCACACCTCCAACCGCGCAAGCAATCGCCAACACCAAAAATGGCATTCGTTTTATTAGTTTTTTTTTTTTTAATTTTATTTTGTGTACATTATTAATGCCACATAAATTGATTGGTAAATTGAAATTTTTAAACATATTCAAGTTTAGTCTCATTTTAAGGGTCTCATTAAGATCTTTACAATGATATAATTTTCCGTGGTTTTTTTTTAAATCCATTATAAAAAACAAGTTTTTTTTAAAGCCTACTATAAAAAAATTAAGTTCTAATGTAATCCACTTTAATGAAATCATGTGAAAAAACGCACTAGGCACGCAGCCCAGCGTGCCCACTTTTTTTTTTTTTTTTTTGCGTCTTATAGTATTGCAATTATAGTTATTGTTGGACAATGACTATTCTCATTGTGCAATAGACACCTAAAAAAAGGCATAAATATGATATCATTTGTCATTTTCTTTTATAAACATGTAAAAAAATTATAAAATAAAATAAAATACAAAAATTCAAGCTTATAGAATAAAAAATCTTTATTTTAACAGTAACAAATCATTGCCACTGTCCAACAGTAACTATTGTCCCATATAGTTACTATCGAACAGTAACGTACAATCGGCATAGTACCTCCATATCGTGCGATTCTCAAACTCCGGCCTCCATACTTCTAGATCGTGCGTCAACAAACTACGATCTGGAGGTTGCCTGCCTCCTTTAAGTCTCTGGTGATGAGTTATAGTGAAAAGAAGAAAGAAAGATAAATAGATAGAGAGATCGGCATAAATACAGAGATCATATAAGGAGAGAGAGCAGCACAAAGAGAGAGGACGAAGAGAGAGGATGGAGAGAGAGAGAGAGAGAGAGAGAGAGAAAAAAAACAACCTATTTTTTTAAAAAAAGTGGGTTTAAAACTAATTAGGTGGATTGTTTTATCATTTGGGTAAAATAGGTGGGTTAATTTATAAGGCTTAATTATCGATTTATCACCCAAAACTGTAACTCATTCTCAATTTGCGACCTGAATTTTTTTTGTCCCAGATTATCTCCTGTAACTTACATATGTATCCCATTTTACCTTGTTCCGTCAACAATTCCGTTAAAAATGATGACCTGGCAGTTAATGATGTCGTGGCGCGCTGGATGTGCGTCACATGTCACATCTTTGCTTTTATTTTTGAATTTTTTTTTATTTTTATAAACTTTAAAAATTAATTAAAAATAGCTCTGAACTCAGAAAATTCCTACGGACTTGTTTTGACTAGCACTAATTTACTATCAGGTTAAATTACCATTTTGCCCTCTAAAATTTTCCAAAAAAATTAGAAAGTCCAAATTTATTTCTAAAAAATTAAAATAAATTTCCCTCTATTAAATAAATTCTAGAATTTTCGTAAACTCTCTTGGACAAATTCTCAAAAATATTTTGGAAATTATTAAAAGCCTGTTTTAGAGAATTATTTCGAGATTTTACAGAAATTCTAGAATTTATTTTATAGGGAAATTTATTTTCCTCTAAGACCGAGAGGTCTTGGGTAGCAAGTGTTCACAAAAAATGTATTGTTAGTTTTTAGAAGACTAACGGTGCAGACCTCATATTTTTTGGAGTTCGGGAGATCATCTTATGAATTTCCAAAGAGTTTAGAGTATTTTAATTTTCTAGAAATAAATTTGGACTTTCCAAATTTTGTGGAAAAATTGGCATTTTGACTCCATTGTAAATTAGTACTAGTCAAGACAAGTCAATATAAATTTTTCGTATATTTTTCTAAGTTCGAAATTATTTTCAATTAATTTTTAAAGTTTATAAAATAAGAAAATAAAAAAAAATCAGAAAAGATGTGACACGTGCCACGTCAGCATTAACGGCGATGTCATCATTTTTAACGGAATTGTTGACGAAACAAGGTAAAATGGGACACGGATGTAAGTTACAGGTAGTAATCTGAGACAAAAAAACTTTCAGGTGGCAAAATGGGAATGAGTTACAGTTTTGGGTGGTAAATCGATAATTAAGCCAATTTATTATTAAGAGTTCAAAAGTGGATTTTGTAATAATTATTTGTAATTTTTATGAATAAAAAATTATAAAAGGATAATGATTATTATTTAAAAATAATAATGAATATGGAAGGAAATAATGTTTTTACAACTGGAGAGACAAAGGTAATAAGGGGATAATATAAAAAAAAAAAAAAAAACAAATAGGTGAGAATTCTTCAACGCCAAAACTGGTGTACAAAAAATTCTAACGGGAAAAAAATTTCTTGGAGTTTGTGAGATAGCTTACCATTGCAGTTCACCCAAGGCCAAATTTGGGTTTTTAGCTTTACCATTGCAGATGCTCTTAATCGCATCAATACATAATCATAAGATAGTGTTTAATTATTACCATCTGGTATGGTATGTTATACACAAAATAATTTAAATTGTGGATAAATTTCGAGCAACAAAGTATAATTATTGTTGAATTGAATTTATAAATACTAAAATTAATATAATTCATTGATTCTTTGTATTAAATGATTTAAATCCAATCCTTTAGTGCAAAGTGTTTATTGGTGCTCAAATTTTGTTTATTAAAGGAGCAAAATCCTATATTGGAACAAGTATTTCTCATCGGATCAGCCATCAAGGAGTAATATATAATTAAATATATAAAAAGGTAATTAATATCATAATGAATGATGATATGAAACATGCATGTCTAGCGGATCTTGTGCACTGATAATTTCAATATTACTTAATTTCTTGGATACCATTGACTAAGTGTGCTTAAAGTTTAAGGATTGTATTATACTTGAGGGATTGGTAGACATAATTGTATTTCATTGACTCATTGAGGTATGCCATATGAATATTGACCGCTAAGATTATTATGGTCAATCAATCTGAATTATTTTTCAAGGTAAAATGTAAGTAGAGATGCAAGTAGCAAGGATATTATTCCAAGCATATTAATTAGATATTCAGAAAATTAATCTGAAAATTATTAATTTTTATTATGTTTAAGAGAAAGTTGAATAAATGCATGGTTTTTTATAAGGTCTAAAAGTGCTTTTGGATAGTTAAAAGAGTTTTTCCTTTCGTTTGACAAAATTAGATTAAGTACTTTCTAGTGGTTTATGAAGAAGCTTCACCAAATGCTTATTCATAAACTGCTTCCAAGTACTTTCTCAAATTTTATATGTTACTAACAAAAAGTGGTATTAAGTAAGAGTGTTTTTTATACAGACTTAGACCCGTTTGGCACTGTCTTCTGCTCAGAAACACATATAAATTTTTTTTAAAATTCTAAATGCTTCATACAAAAACACTTGGAAGTGCTTCATGCAAAAACACTTGAAAATGCTTCTTGAAGAAGCACATGTTCTTAAAAACACTTTTATAATCCAAAAGCACATATTTATTTCTACCAAATATTACTAATTTGATAGTTATTAGCAATTCTAAGAGCACTATCAAACGAGAATGAATTATGATTTTGAGAGTTTTCTTATCTTTTAATCTTGGGAAAGAGAATTCAAACTTTGAATCTCTTTCAATAAAGTGAATGAAAATATTATTAAACCAATAACTATTTGGTAATTTGGAGAGTTAACTGATCACGTCAATTTTTAAAGGATTACATTGTAGCATAAGTAATATATAATACAAATTTCATATAGAAAAAAAAAATTGATATAATAAAGGTTCGTAAATCTTTTTCTCACTCTAGGCTCCTTTCAAGAAATTGTTAACTGGACGAGCAATATCTGTGTAATCTATATGAGACCCATATGAGAGGGGGAGAGAGAGACTTGCAAAACATACTAAAGGTTTTTTATTTTGGTCACTCAACATAATAACGATTGAGTATTGGTAAACAAACACTTTATCCCCCATAAATTTTAATATCCTCACGCACAGTATCAACACTGGTGTGATATCTTCTTCCTTCGAATGGCTGAGACCCAACATCTAAATGGGCTTCATTTTTCCCAATCAAATTCCATTTGGGGTTCGCTTCCTTTTGGTGAAGCCCAAGAGCCCCCAAGAATGGCAGCCTAAGAAGTTGCCCCAAGGGCACAGCCTCCGGTACCATCACAACATTACCAGTCCCCTCGGATGACAATGAGTTGGAAACCATCGGAATGGCACGAGAAATATCGGTTACAGGCAGCAGGCAATTGGCAAGCAGAGCATTTCCAGTTGCAGTGAAATAGCTGTCCCAGTGGTAGTGTGGTGAAGGAATGCTGTCAACCGCCTCGAGATTGATCTCGAAAAGATCATCTTCGTCTTCCATGTCTGCAGCTAGACCTTTACCCACTCCTCCTGCGTGCTCTGCAGAAGCCGAACCTCCAAGAAGAGAAGCCATGGTGGGTTTTTGGAGTTTCATGGATGTGGCTTCCTACTTATATATGGTCTCTCACATTTTGGGTGTTGGGTGGTGGGGTTGAGTTCAGGTGGTAAGTAGAACGCCCTTCAACAAATCTACAATGATACAAAAAAGAATGTGGAGGTTGGTCTTTGAGAGCACATGTTCCAAGTCCAACCCCACGTATGGCTGACATGACATATTACATATGCCTGTTGTGGCTTCTTTCCATTTTTACATTACTGATTACCTAATTAAAATGACTTTCGAATCTATTATACAATTTCAATGCATTTGATCGGCACGAATATAAATGGAGAATCCTATTTCATAAGAATTCAATATTTGTAAGTTTAGATTTTGTAGTTGGCTGACCAGTTAATAACAGAACAAGGCATCCATTTTAAACCTACAAAAACTCAAGCTCCACTCTTGGGAGGAACTGTTGATTTAATATCTACCAAAACCACTAAAGTCTTGCGCAGTAGACCTAACTACCTCAACAGAACAGAAGACAATCCACAATTTCTCTAATAAACAATGGAGCAACATAAGATGGTCACAAGTTGTCCTAGTGGAGAAGAGAACACTACATAAGCTTGCATTTGAACTTAAACCTTTCACCAAGCAAAAGCAGTAGCCAATATTCTCAAAATTTATCAATCTCTAAATACCAATTCTTCAAGTTTGGATATCTATTAACTGATAATATATAAATTCCATAAGTTTTGCAGTTATCTGAGCATTAGCCCCAACTCTAAAGGTTTGAGCATACAGGGTCACGTTGCTTTTCCAACATGTAGTATACAATTCATTAGCTTCATGCCTTAAGGTTGAAATATAGGAGGGATTTGAATACCATTAGCAGTTCTCTATTCCCTTTTACAGAAGCACAGTAAGTTCAGTATCTTCAGTAATTTTTATCTTTTATGCATCTTGCAAATTCCTGTTAAACTTTTAACTTTGAAGTTTCAGTCAGAAGTTTTCTTTCGCGCAAGAAACTGGGGGTCTTGGGTCTTTTTATTCAGGAGCATTTTTAAGGTATTAGATACCGGAAATAATCTGTTAGAGCTATATTAAGGAAGCAATGACAGACTAAGTTTTGAATTTTGCCCAATGTAAAAAGAGGGAAAAGGCATCAAGGTTCAATTATTCAGCAAGCAAACCTTTCAGAAAATCTACAGCAACTACAAGACAATTAAAACTTGTCAAAAGTTCTAAAAAAAGGGATCAAAAAGAAATGCGAGGACCCTTCATTGCATGACTCAACCTCTAGCCAAAATATCCACATCACCGTATTTACTATAAGACCCACTACAGCTTCATAGTTAGCACATTTTAAGACCATCACATAGAAGAATAACCTAAAACCTTCAGCTTTGTTAGTCTAAACAGAAAAATAAAAATCAGTTAAGGTTGTTCAATTTGGCACCTAACAATTTGAGATGTGGCCTAGATGACTATTTCTGTACACCGACAACCCAGGTCATACTTTTACCAACTTTAGCGCACAGAAAACACCATTACCATTTGATGTAGGCAACCTGTTCTGGTCTTGTGTGTCCAGCCTGAGCATAGCAACCATCACACTGAAATTGGATTATCGTTTAAATCTCATGGTTGTGTTTTGTCATTCAGCCTTAGGCAAACTGTTGAACTATTAAAACAGAAATTCAGAGGAAACCTCAGATATAAACCCCTCTTATACCAACATATAGACAAGGACCTACTATGCTACAAAGAGGGAAGATGACAGATCAGCCCATATAGAAGAATAGGCGAAATGTATCAGCTAATTCATGAAGAGAAGCCTTCCCCTAAAGATGGAATCGAGACTAACATTTTCTCCCACACCATGAAGTAAATTAGTGCAATGTCTCCACTAGCCTGTCTTGTTTTTAGTTCTAACCATGAAAGCAATAACAACAGCAACAAAGCAGCATAATGGAAAGCATAAGTGACCCCAAATCCATTTCCAATAAGCATGAGGGACATATGTCTCTAAACAAGATGAAAGATTGATTTCCAAGTAATAGTAATATCTCCATTTACTACAAATAGCAGCATAAACCCATAAAAGCCAATCACAGCATCAGATTCATCTATTCCTTAGAAAATCTAAATCCACACCTACAAGATGTTCAAGATATTCACTATCATCAACCAACCACCAAAACTTGCAGAGTACTAAAATGGTGATAACCCAAATGCCACTAAAATATAACAAGAAGCGAAAACAGAGTGTAAATCAAGAAACACGCGTACGCTATCAACCCGCGATGCTCGTCGCCGCCGTCGGCCAGCGCAACCATGAGCCCGGTGCAAACCCTGCTGGCCCACAAGACGAAGATGGCTGCCACAGCGAACCGCAAGGGCCCGCCTTGCGGCACGAAGAGCGAGGCGGCCGATAAGATCACCACAGGCAGCATACAGTAGCCAACGACGCTGGTGCACCGGTGCAGGTCGAGGTTGCCGTTGCGGCCCGCCAACATGTTGAAGACGACGTAGAGGAAGATGGAAGAGACGACGATCCAGCCGAGGATCACGCCGAACTGGATCTTCCCGGCCAGTAATTGGAAGAGGCAGAGCGACATGTAGAGGAGGATCGGGCCGGAGAGGTCCGAGTCCTTGTGGACCGCCGGGTTGGACCGGAACGGGTTGAGGATCGACTTAGTTTTGCGCCAGATTTGGTCCGGGTGGATGCCAAGCTCGTCGAGGAGGGGCTCCTCGTCCTCAAAGTTGGTGCCGCCGCCACCGATGGAGGAGCCGGCGACGCCGATGGGGCCGCCGAAGAGGGCGCTGCCGGAGGAGGAGGCGGCGGCGGAGCCAATGTCGAAGGACATGAAGGGGATGCTGGAGGTGGAGGAGCGGGGGGGCTGAAAAGGCGCCGTCGCGACGCGGCGCTGCTGGATGTTGTTGGATCCGGCGCTGGGGTTGCCGCCGGAGGGGAAAACCACCGGTGGCACGGCGAACTCCTTCGTCATTTGGGATCGGAGAGTGTGAATTGGGGAATTTGGGGGTGAGATTTTAGGGTTTTGGAATTGGGGAATCGAGAGCAGAGGAATCGTTGAGTGGAAATTTTCCGATCGAGTAACAGCAAGCGGTTGTATGGAGAGGACTGTAAGGGTAGTTTCGACTTTTTATTGGGGTCGTTTGGTTGATTGGAACTTTGGAAGCGAGTTTTTGCCGCGCTGTATTGGCCCGGTGACGTTCTTTAGGGCTTGAAATTACACTATTGCTCTTAAGGCAACTAAAATTGCTGAAAAAGAAAAGTCCTGAAACTTAGCGAAAGGAGGATTCTAAATACACTTTTTTCTTTTTATGCCAAAAAACATTCTTTGTTTTCTCTTCACACCCACTCTCTAAGTACCTTTGCCAATTTGCCACTAAATTAAAAAAGGTTGATTACAATTTACCTCCCAAATTATTGGACGGTTTGCATTTTGCTCTCTAAATTCATTTTTTTCATAATTGACTCTTATACTACGTTTCGTCAAACCGAAGATCACATTCGTCGAAACATAGTCTACTTCATTAGTTCTACACATTTAGCTAGAGGTGTGTTCAATACGGTAACCGTACCAAAACACCAATACTAAGTGTCGATCGATCAAAGTAGAGATGAAGGTTTTGGGCTCCGACACCATACCGACAGTGGACGATTACCAAGCTCTTATGTATCAGACAGTATCCAGTCGGTACTCTGCGATATCGATGGATGTGGGATGGTAGTGGTTGTGGTTGTGGGTTGGTGATGGTTGTGGCTGTGGTTGAGCTTGCAACTCAGAGCTCGCAGGAAGAAGAAGAAGAAGAAGAAGTTGCACAAAAAACCACAGAAGCAAAGAAGAAAAAGCAAATTTGGAGTAGTATTGGTATGTCGGTATTCCTACGATTTGGGATTTGCAATCTCACCACCACCACCGAAAAGGGTCAGCTTGGAGGAGAACCACTACCATTGGTTCGACATACCACAATTTCAATATTTTTCGATTTCGCGATACAAAAACCCAGCCCTACATTTAGCACTTAGAAAGAATACCATGTGTGCAAAAATGACTTCCCAATTGATTTATTTTTTTCTGACGGAACATAGTGTGAGGGATGAAGTGTCAAAAAATTTAATTTGGGAGACAAAATGTGAATCTCCCAATAATTTAGGAGGATAAATAGTAATTAATTAATTAAAAATAAGATTTTTTTACATTTTACCCACTTGAATTGTGACACATTTTTCATTTTACAACTTAATAAAATTAAGTCAATGTGGCACCTTAATTTAAAATTTTTTGCAATGTCAAACCCAAGTTACATTTCGTCTATATTTCCATTAAAAATAAGAAGTTTTTTATTCTTTTTAGTATTGTTCATCATCTTCCCAATTTTTCAAACCAGTTTCATATTAGTTTTTTCTCCAACTTTGGTCCTGATATTAACCTATCAAACCCTAATGAAATTAAACAATCTTATACTCGTTATATTGTTATTAAATTTCAAACAAAGTTCTAGAATTCAAGATATAAGGCCACTAAGATAGGTATATGAAACTGCCATTTTTTCTTGAAAATTTTTAAAGTTTTGATTTAAAGTTTCCAATTCAATTTTTTTTTTTTTCAATCTAACACTCCAAATAGGTTTCTTAGGTTTCGAAATCAACGTATATAACCTCTATTTCAACTCTTCTATCAAGTCATCACAAGATTTAAGTTAAGAATCAAAAATCCAATTTTGAAGATTTTGATCAGGACACCCAAATCTTCAAACCCATACTTTTAACCCGATTTTTCAATATATTTCTGAGCATTCAAAGATGCTAAACAACCTAATTCAACTAATAATTAAAATAAGTAAGAACAGAAGATTCAAACAAAATAATTTTAAATTAAATAAAAAAACTGGAAAATTATTCTATAAACCCATACCTCTACATTAGTTCTTATCCAACCACCGGAGCACAAGGGGTGGTCCATGTGAGGGACCATCAGCAATGGTAGTCGCCAATGGTGGGTACGTGGAAGGAAAGGTGGGGTTGTTGAAGTTATTAATTAATTTTTTTTTTTTGTCTAACAATAGAAAACTAACATGAAAAGATTAAAATGCCTTAATTCTTTACAAAAAGGGTAATAGGGTCTGTTCGAGATCTGACATTGCAAAATCTTTTAAATTAAGGTGTCAATGCCACACGGAGTGAATTTTTTTAAAAAAGTGAAGTGAAAAACGAATTAAATTTCAGGTGAATAAAATGTAAGAAAGTATAAAAATAATGATGCATATTCGATTTTTTTTTTTTTTTTAAGATTATGATTATAAAAAAATTTCATCTTTCAACGCAAGAACAAAAAGTGATGGGTGATTTTATTAAATAACCCCTTTTAATATACAATAAACTTTTTTGACACTTATCCTGCAAAACTTACATTTCAACATTTTTACATACCAAAATATCCCTTATATATATCATATATAGACCGTACATTCGAAAAAAAAAAATCCACCAGTTGCTTCTCCTCCACCTTCTTCCTGCAGCAACCATGGAGACGACGAAAACCACCGAGAGCGACAACCCAAATCCTTCTCTCCACACTTGTCGGCTCCACCTCACTTACTGGGCAGCGACGCATCATCTTCTCTCTCTATCTCTATCCCCTTTTCTCCCAACTCAAATCTGAAAAAAGAAAAAGAAAAAAAGAAAAAGCTTTTTTTTCCCAGATTTAAGTGTTTTCTCTTAGTGGGTTGGGAGGGAAGGGGAGACAGAGATAAGAGGTCGGTGGGGAGGTGGAGGATGGTGGTGGGTTGAATCAGCTGGGATGGTGGTGGTGAGTTGTTTTGCAGTGAAAAAAGATTGTCATCCAAATTCGAAAACCCATAACCCCCTTGAACTTGAACAACCTCTTCTTGCTCTTCCTCGTCTTCTTCAACCTTTATATTCTTCATTTACTGATCAATTGTGGTCGTCATCACCTATGATCGTTGCTGAAAAAAGAGAAGCAACTAGTCAATTTTCTGGTCCAATTGTGGAATGCGTGGTCACCCAAAAAAGAAAAGAAGATTGTTGAAATTCTGGTCTAGTACGTTGTGGAATTTGCGGTCTACATAAGGTTGGAGATTTTATTACAAGGGAAAATTCAACATTTCATTGGTAAAAGAGTTAGAAAAACAAGTTTTAGAAAGGAAGGATAAAAAAAAGAGTCCATTAATTATAAGGTACTAACAAAGAAAAATATTAACCAAAATCACTAAATCTATTTTTATTAACTTGCGGACACCTTAAAAAAAAAAAACGCATCACAACCAAACAAACTACACAAACTACACAAACAGCCCAAAACTGATCTTATTCTTTTCTTTGCCAAATCGATCTTTTTCTTCAATTTTACCAAATCGACAATTGTTCATCTTTACTCACAAGCATCGTTCTACAACTCCAAAAAAAACTGCAGTTTCAGTTCACTTTACAGTTTCAGAAACTGCAGTTTCACTTGCAGTTAGTAACTGCAACTGCAAACTTGCAACTTCAATAAACTGCAATTTTAAAAACTACATTTTCACTTACACTGGAACTGCAAGCTTACAACTCAAATAAACTGCAGTTTCAGAAACTGCAACTCCAATAAATTGCAGTTTCAGTTCAATTATAATGTTCCAGAAATTGCAATTTCAGAAATTGAGCTTAAAAAAAAAAAATCAAGAACCTTCTACTGATAAGAAATTAAAGTAGAAGTCTACGTACCACAAGCTGTGATCATGCCCAATCGAGGAGAAGTCAGAGTGGTCAGAGCAGATCTTGAAGGCTTCGATCAAGCACAGAGAGAGAGATATAAAGAGATCTGAAGCTTGTGAGATTTGGAAATGCAGAGACTCTAAAAACAGAGCCAAATAACAAACTATACTGGAAAAGAAAAAGATAAATATTAAATATTCTATAAAAAAATAAAAGAATGGAAAAATGGTTATTTAATGTGGGTTAGTAAAGGACAGCTGGTTCTCAAAATACGAAAAGTAATTTATTGTTAAGTTTAAACAATATATATAATTGTAGGTAAATATAAAAGTTGTCATGTGGTATAAGATAATTAATTCATTAATTTATTGTATATTAAAAGAGGTTATTTAATAAAATTAACTAAAAGAGACGGGCAGTTTCAATCGAGCTATCGAAGTTTTGCAATGAACTCTCAATGAGTGAATGGAATGACTGATATTTAACATGAATACGAAATAACACAATATGATTATGACCTACTAACACGAATTGCCACGTCTACTACCAAAAAGTCGGTGGTGATGCCATAGATGATAGACCCATAGCCCATAAGATCAGGCCCACCAGTGTGGGCTTTTCTGCGTAAGAAAGCAGCACCACAGCCCATAGTCAAAACGACACCATCCATATTCCATTCCTCCTGAACAAGAATGGCTGAGATTCCAAGCAGTCCTCTCCATCTCCAAGTCAACTAAGAACTACCAATTCTCCAAAATCGAAATCAACCGTAATAACTGTCTCACTACCTCTCTCTCAAGGGTTTAGGAAATGGAGGACGGAGCTCTTTCGAAACCAGTGGCGGTGGTGGCCTGCGCCGCCATGGCGTTATTCTACGTGGCCATTCTCTACGCACCGACTTTAATCCTCCGTCTTCCTCCTCCTTCTTCCTTCAAGAGCTTCATGACCCGACGGTTCATATGCGCTGCTATTTCCTCCATCGTCTCCATCATCGTCTCTGCTCTGCTCCTCCCCGTAAGCCTCACCCCCATTTTCGCTTTAATTTTCCATTTTCAGCTAACCCTTTACGGATCTTCAACTTCGATTGCTGGCTTTGAACAGTAAGCTTACCTGTAATCGAACTTAGCTTAAGGTTTATGAATTGGGTTTCTGGCATTTAACATTTTCAACTATGATATGAAATAAAATGAAACTGTTATTTGGCTACTTATTTGCAATTTTGTTATGGGTTATGATCAGAATAGCTCACCTGGTTCACATTGTTGAATATTGCCAGATGAGAAGCAGAGAGGCATCAGAGCTGTTTGGTGTATATGGCATTCGAATGGACCATATTGTGAGTATTACTATGCTATAAGATACAATCTTGGTGTGTGTGTGTGTTTTTTTAGTGTTTACCGAAAATAAGCAGCCTTGAGTTTAAATTATTTATGCAGATTGGGAAACGGTGAATGCTTGCTAAAATTTGCGTGCTGAATTGCAATTTTATGTATGAAACAGTGGCAAGCTGTGGTCTTTCCTCTTTCGTTGACTGCTCTTATATACACTGGATCCTTGGTCCTCAAGTCTCTTTTGTTGATTGATTCGTGGAGGGACCATATGAACTGTGCTGTTGGTGGAGGCTTTTCATTTGATTATATCAAAAATGTCTCACAAAAGACTGTTGCCTGTATGCATGCAATTGCTTCCAATGTGTTGGTTTGGCGTAATTATGTTGTGGTTAGTTGCCTTATATGCTTTCATAATGAATTAGTTTGCGTATATTATGTTAACCCTGTAATTAATATAGTTCATGTTAACTTGGCCTGCTTAGTAAGTGGAATTATCAAGTGATGAATATATAGAGTGCCCTATTGACATGAATCTTTGGCTTTAGTTGGTTGAAACATAAAGCCTATAAAAGTATCTTTCATGGCATCAATTCATTCACAGTTTTTTTTTTTTTTTTTAAACAGGCTCCGATTACTGAGGAGTTGGTGTTTAGAGCATGTATGATACCGTTACTTCTCTGCGGAGGATTCCAAAAATACACTGTCATATTTCTCTGCCCTATTTTCTTCAGCCTGGGTAAGTCAACAAATGTCACTTCTTGCAGATAGTAAATGTCTATCATGGTCAAGGTCAGTTATTTAAGTAGAATTTCTAATAATTTACTAAGATTTTGGTCATTATGTATTAATTGCTGATAACATTGATGCTTGATGACATATAACTTTGGATGCTGTTTAAGAGCAAATTATCATGCCTCCGATGCTCACTGTTTGTGTCTTTGGAAATTCATACTTGCCTTTATACTACAAAATATGGTTTGACCATTACTTTAATAATTGCTCTGGATGTTATTCCAGAAACCCTTGATGATTCACCTTCAACTTGAAAATGACGAAGAAGTTTGTTCTTCTGGTTACTTTTACTCTCTGTTCCCTAGTTTTTTTGTGCAGCATAATCACTTCAATTTGTCCCTAGTGCTTTATATAAGAACTCATTATGACATTTCCATATACAATAGTGTAATTTTTTGTTGTTATGTCACATTAGTTGATTGATCATGGAGTCTTATTGTTCATTATTACTTTTTGCAGCACATTTAAACCATCTAATGGAGGTCTATAGCAGACAAAACTTTAACTGGATCAAAGCTTCCATGGCTATAGGTATGCTCAACTTTTATCTCCTTGCATGGACACAGAGATTTCAGCCTTGAGAAATGGGCAGTTGCATTATAGGATCCCGCCCATTTCTTTTAATCAAGCTAACCTGTGTTTTGTTCTTGCATTTTGGGGACCACTTACATATAAAACCTGTTTTGTCAACATGTTGCTTTATGGATGAAATGTGCTTTTTTCAGGTCTGCAGCTTGGCTATACTGTGATCTTTGGCTCATATGCATCTTTTCTCTTCATTCAAACTGGTACGTGGTTATTGGCACTTTTCTATATTATTGTTATCGTGTGTCTTGCCTTTCATAACATAAGCTTCGTGTTATATGGATCATAAAATAGTGTACATTATGAGGTGTGTATGAGGAGCTTTTTCGTTTACTCTTTTTTCCATGAGATACTTTTCTATGTCTTTGATACGTGTCTTATTTATTCCATGCAGGACATTTCCTTGCTCCTTTAGTTGCTCATGTATTTTGCAATTTTATGGGATTGCCTGTGCTAGTCTCACGGGGGATAGGTATGCGAGTAGAGTTTCCTAGTAACAAAATGCATACCTGAGAACTATAGAATGCACAGATAAAAGATAATCTAATTCTGATTTTTCTTCTGTCTAGATGTTGATTATACTTAAGAAACTTGTGCAAGTGCTGTGAATTATAATTGTAGATCTATACTATTGATTTTCTTTTTCTCTTACCATCATCAACTTATTTCATAAAACTTGGGTGTTTGCACATAAATAATGAAGAGATACCCTAGAAATATAATGAACAGATAATTTTCCATTGTGTTACAGTTGCCAACATAGAAAGGCAATTGTGTAATTGGAGATGAGGGAAAGACACCTAAATGATTGTTGGAAACAATAATAAAATTCTCCATTTTTAAAGGAAAAGAAGAAATATGAAACTTGTAGGTCTATTGAAGTTTTGGGACATGCAGGGGCCCCCATCGCATTCGCACACAAGGTGGGCATGCATGCAGCTCTAGAGTTTGTCCTGTTCACAGAGAACTAGACTTGAGCAAATCTTTTCCTTCCCATGGCCCATGGGTTTACCCTGGACCACCTCATTATGAAACAGAAGATGTATCACTTAAAGGCCTCCTCTAATGCTTTGTTGTCTCCTTATGGCTGTGCTTTTTTTGTAACTTTGTTGTGTTAGTTGAACTCTTGTTGGTTAAGGCTCATCGTTATCTTCATTTTTTTCTCAGGGATAGTAAGTGTGGCATTTGTAGCTGGAATGGTGGGTTTCCTGTGGTTTCTTTTTCCAATGACGCACCCAGATTTGTATAATGATAGAACATATAATTGCAAATGTTGGAATGGATTTTGTTCTGGGAACTAAGCCTGTGATAGTTTCAGAATGAATAGGTTTGTTTAACCTTATATCCTTTGTGGCATGATTTCGTATGAGTATGACGTGGACATTGTTTCTTCAGCTAAAATGACAAAAAGAAAACAGATGGTCAGACCCTAAGGGAAACGGTTGGCCTTGCCTTACGAGTTGGGTTGGACTGGTTTGTGGACTAATTGTATGGCCCAAGAATTCATGGGCAATAGACCAAGTACTCTTTAGCAGGCTAGCTCATAGGTTGCGGGTTGCGGTCCGGTCCACCTGGACCAATCTTTTAATTTATAAAGACCGGAGCGATCCATTAATTTCTAAGAAATACAAATAATAGACATGAATAAATACTTAAAATAGACTTTGGTTACATTGAAGGGAATCAAACTTGATCTAGTCTGATCATAATTTTTACCTTTCCAACCCTCACAACTTAAGCTAACCCCAAGACTAATCCATGAATAGACGTTGCTCTTTTTCTGTTTTCCAGACACAATATAGAACTCACTTTTCTTAACCTCTTTCTATGAGGAAGAGGAAAACAATTAAATAATGAACCAATTAATTAATGAATGTAATTTATTAGATTTTGATTGCAAATAATTACATTAAATAAGTTTTACAAGACAACAGTGCATATGAATGTAAAATAACCAAACGTGTCTTGTACGACCCCCAACCCTAAAATTCGGGAACTAAACGGGACTAAAACGCTTCCGTGATAATAACCACGAGAATGTTGAATGCCCAATGGTGTGTGAACCATGAGTTTTGTGATTTTCTTTTTGGTGACTTGGTTTGTAAGGAGATTTACTTTTTATTACATGTTAAGAAATTATTATTAATAGAGGAGTTGACCATAAGTAATTTAATAAGAAACTTACACATTTTTAGTCTTTGGATAAAATCCAACAATTAATAGAAAGCATACCATTTACTTAGATATTTTTAACTAGATCTTCATTTAACAACTTAAAACATGGTAAGTTTCGTACTAAAAAAGTATAAATGAGAATCTTGAGGAAATTTAGAACTAAGAACATCCAACCAACAAACTATAATGATGTGACATATGTATAAACGCGTTATTTAATGAATTAATTTAATAACTGTAGCATTATAACATTAGTAATAACATAATAAATTCCGTATAATTGTGCACTAATCTTTTTTTTTATAAGTTTTTAATGACCTAGGAAATGCACCATGTCACTAATTGTTAACAATTGAAGATATCAAACAGAGTTTTTGAGTCTCCATCAGTCACAAGATTTTGAAAATCATTGGGGATCGATTTTTCCCAAACAAATCCTTCTTTACAGTAGTACCCTCATAAGCCATAACGTTTGGTTAGGCAACACAAAGAGCTTAGATGGATTCATCATGGAATGTTCCATTAAACAATGTTGAAATCAATCAACATCTAAGTACTTTAGGGGCCGGTCTAGTCTTTTGGACATGCATTTTACATACCTTCTTCCACACTTCAAACTTCTTAGATATTGTCATGATGGCCATAATCTTAAGGGCACAATGTGAAAACAATTAAAACAAGTATAGCATAATGGCAAAGACAGAACCCCATCTAAGCATTTGGGTTCATTGAAATAAATTTTGGGTCTGAATTTATCTGTTGGCTCTTTGGCTGAACCCTCTTTCTGGGTCTTGGAGGGAAATTTCAGTCATCATACCCTTGGTGCTCTTTTTCAACCTTCAACTTTGCTGAGGTATGGTGGTCTCATCAAGAGAGGTCCATAGCCATAGTAGGGGTTTGTTAGACACATTCTGAGGTTTGATTGGACATTCTTCATGTTGTGTGATGGATTTGTGTAAAGGTCAACCCAAGGAAATGCTAAGAGGCCATGTCATGTCCATGAGTTTGATGTTGTGGGTTACCACTTTTTTTTTCTTTTGAATCTTTTCAAACTACATAAACCCTCATTGACTTTGTGTGTGCTGAATTTTTTGATGACGTTGCCTCTGATTAGATCCTCCCATCACTCTCTTCTTTCTTCTCAAATAGAATCTGAATGAAAAGCCTCTTTTTCAAATTAAAATTATTTAATTTTCTTTTCTTTTAATATTAATATTAATATTAATCCTTTCTGAAAATAAAAAACAAAACAACAAAGCAATCTGTCTATTTGCTTACTTCTCTTTTTGGCTGTATAATCTCTGGGCATGAACCAGTTTTTTTTTTTGGCCAAGAGGGCATGAACCAGTTTGCCCATTAAGTATTTGGCTCTTTGCACATAGCCCACATATTGAACTATTTTGCCATGTGGAATTTACAGTTTGTCCATCTGTGTCTTTCACGTGTTTGTGTTTTGATAAATAGTATGTATAAAAGTGAGAATTATGAAATACAGAGGTATGCTCTATCAAGTGTGCAACAAGGTAGGAGATGTTATCAATAAGATGAAAATGGAAAAATGGGTACAGAAAATTTGAATTCCTGATAAAATAGGAGCAATATGCAACTTTACATTTATCCTTTTTTTCTTATTATTTATTATTATTATTATTTTTGGGTTAAAGTAGATTATGGGATTCATGAAAAACATGTGATTTGGACAATGTGAAGCATATTTTCAAGCATTCATAAACCTAAACGTGAATGAATGCAGTAATCCACATTTTATTTTATTTTTGTTTAGAGATAAATTGAACATACTGAGGTTGGATGGATTCCTGGCTTGTACCAATTAGTGGAGAGCACTAATTCCAATTTGGATTTTCAGTTGAACTGTTTGCAGTTGAGAGAGAGAGAGAGAGAGAGAGAGAGAGAGAGAGAGAGAGAGAGAGAGCTAAAATGATATTATATTTGTTTCTAGCAGAGAGATGGCTTGATACATATCCTTGTTACCTTGTAGACCCAGCAACTTAATTATATCCTAAGCCCCCCCAAAAAAGAAAACACTGATAAGATATGGAAATAGATGAAGCAGAGGTATCCTTGATAGAAAGATACTTACTGCTACTACTTGTCCTATGTATCTAAAACTGGAACTACCACTGTTTGACTAAGCTATTGCACAAAAAAGGTAAGTCCTAGTGGGGTTGGTCTTTTACCCAGCTACTTATTTAGTTGCTGGAACTGGAAGGATTTGAGGTGGAGGTAGAGCTGAGGTTGAGATCAGGAATAGTGTTTGCTGCTGCATTGGCTTTTGGGTTTGTCTTGGACAGCTTCTGCTTTAGCTCAGAAAGCAGGACTTGATTCTCTTGGTTGAGAAGCTGTGCTTTCTTCCTTAGCCTCTCATTCTCTTTCATTATGTAGCAGTTCTGCAAGTACAGCTTTGAGTTCAGCCTTTCCATTGCTGTGAAAATTAAGTTTTTTTGGTTTTCCTGTGATGATGCCCCTGAAACAAAACCACACCAAAAAACAGTATCAGAAAAAAAGAGTATCTCAGATAATAATATTCTTTATTGCACATAGAGACAGTACCATTATACTATATTTTACAACACATTTTCAGACATTTTTAATTGTAAAAATACTCAAAGCATAGGTAATAAAGATGCATTAAAGTGTGATTAATGCCCATATAAAAGAAAATGATAAGGAAATAAACATATTGAATCAAAGAAATGTTACCCAATTACTGATTAAGGTTCAAAAACAGATTTCAATGTGCAACAATCAATATTTTGCTTTCTCCACTGCTTGACTAGATATATTGATGATGGTTTTACAAAAGAAGGAGATGAAAACAGAGGAAAGCAGAGCAACTTAACAAATTTTGGACCACTATGCTAGATATATATAGAGTGCTAAGTGGGTTGTTTGCTAGTAAAGAAAAGAGAGATGGAATAATAAGTAGTCTAAACTGCACTCAATGAAAAATGGTGTCTTTCGGCTTCCCATACATAAAAGAAAAGGATAAAATCAAAAACCAAGCTGCAGACTTGAACCTCTCTGTTTCATTGGAAGAGCATTCACAAATACAATTCATGCTCCTTTTGCATATTCGAGAAGGAGGGTGTGATTGAAATTTTTAATTTTAAGAATAAGAAAATGAAAATGGAAGTTCCACATAGAGCTAGAGAGAGAGAGAGAGAGAGAGAGAGAGAGAGAGAGAGAGAACCATTAAAAAACAAATGTTGGAGAATCCAATGTGAGAAACATTCTAAAGGCAGAGACATTCTCTCCTCAAAATGAGGTGTGGAAGAGACAAATAAAGAAGAAACTACAACAAACCAATGTGAACTACCCTCTAGCTAGCAATTCTCATACAAGAACAAGAAGGGCCTCATGAAAATAACATCATGTGTAACTTATGAGAGAGAGAGAGAGAGAGAGAGAGAGAGAGAGAGAAGGGTGTTTATATGTTAGATAAAAAAAAATGAATAAAGGAGTCACCTTTTGAAGGTGGTTGGTTAGAGAGCTTTAGCAGAGGAAGCAATCTGGTTTGTAACAAGAAGTAGCAGTGAAAAAGGAAGAGTTTGTGTGTGAAGGTGAGTGAGGGACAAAGGGAACAAAGAGGGTGTTAATTTATAGAGCAAAATGCAAAGAAAAAGCTTGAGAGAGAAACAGAGAGGGCTCATGAGGGGGGGGGGGGACATGCCCCTCTCTCTCTGACACAACAATCATGCATGTGTAAGCATGGAAGGCGGCCGGTTAGGAGCCTAAAAGATTTTTGTGTTTTGGTTTCTATGATGATGGATATGGCGTCATGTGAATGATGATGGGTTTTTTGGGTTTTGGCAGAGAGGCTAGTTAGGGGCATTTTGGTCATTTAATTATGGATATGAGAGAGAGGGACAATTATGGGACTTATGGCTAGGGCTTGTAAAATGATGGTGGGCTAGGCCATCCCAAGATTCGCAATGATGGTTTGGATTGGGTTCTAAACCATCATCACCACCCCTTCCTCCCTCCCTCCCTCCACATCCTTCTCTCCATCATCAATTACTCTTTTGTTTTATTTATGCTACACTTCACTACACCCTCTTCTTGTTCAAGTTGTTCTTCATCTTCTATTTTTGTAATTTATTCCCTTTCAATTTCATCATTTTCTTTGTGTTGGGAACTGTTGGCAATAATCAATTTCAGCCATAATTTTTAAATTTTTGTTGCATTTTGTCATTTTGGTCAATAAATCTATCTGCTATATTGTATCTTTTGGGTCATATCAAAGATTGTATCCATATATGGACAACCCCAAATGTGAAATAACAATATTAATAAACAGTGTTATGCGCCTAGATCGGTGTTTTGTAGACAACCCAAATGACCATTTGAGTAGGGTAGGGGTTTAGGGTTACCTTGTAGCAAAAGGGTACTTGTTTAGGGTCAACCAAATGACCATTTTACCCTCTGGCCACAACTTGCACGATTTGCACCCATTGATAGTGTTTTGTTTTACGTTATTACAATCATAATTAGGCCAAGGTAGTATCATGGTTTTTCTTTTTTGGCCAAATTTAGGGGGTGAGCTTGAAATAATGGGAGGGGGTGAAGAGTTGGGGCCGGCCAGCTTGAAGCCCTCATTGCCCTCATGGGTTATGACTTATGAGTGGCTTAACGTGAAACATCATGGTTGACAGGTGGTGTTTTGGATGGGTCTATCATCCCAGGGGTAAAATTGTCCACTGGCTTTTGCTTCCCCTCGTGGAGCTCGTTCATTTCACTCCTCATTTGGGGCTTTGCTTACATCAATCTAATTATGGGGTTTGAATCCATGGGCTGGCAATGCCTAAGATGACCTTTTTGACCTCAACGGTTGTTTTTTCATTTTCAATTTTCTCAAAACAACGTTCACCAAAATACCAAATACCCACCTCTGCAAATTTTAGAAAACTTAAAGAGACATCTGCAATTTTAAGAAAACTTAAAATGCCATGTGATCCATACCTAGCACACTAGCAGCCTAGCAGGTGTTATTTCAAAACATCATATTTTTAAGATAAAAATACTTGTTAGGACTTTGATTTAGAGTTTATCTTCGTATTTTTAACAAGTAACCCAAATCAAATAACTAAATTATAAATATAAACTCTAAATTAGCACATAAATAAAATTAATAGAGGCTAGTTTAATTTGAGGAGTCGGACGTGCGCATGTGGAATCGTTTGTGTAAGAAATGGCCTATATATTTATACATATAAATTATTCTAAGAAATAGAAAGAAAAAACACATAACGTTATACTTGGCAATCACTTATTTTTAGTGTTAGACAATCACTTATTCAATATAGGACTATTAAATATACAATTTTTATTAACATACAGAAGAATAAACTACAAGAGTAATATTGCTAACTACTATGGCCGGCCTTGGGCTTTTGGGGGCTTGAGACAAACTATTAAAAAATAGAGACTTTCATTTTATTGTTTGTATTTTTGGTTTAAGGGTAACTTTGTCATATAAAATTATTGAGCATTTGGGTTAAGTAAAGAGTTTAATCTAAAATATTAGGCCTTTAGATTTGGGCTACAACTTTTTGTTTAGAGTTTAACAGATATGATCTTATATTTGGACCTAAGGTAATACAGACAAAAATAAAACTAACATGAATTGGGCCCAAATTTAAAGGTCTAAATTTGAAAAAAAAAAAATAGAAAAATATTGTATATAACCATGGTATATAATTCATCTCTCATAACTTGCATGACTAGTTTGTAATAAGAAACTTAAGAAGGATAATGCTTAGGTCACCCCTAAGGGGTACTGCAAAGTCATCCCACTTTTTAAAAATGCTTGTTCGACAGTACATGCTCATGATTTGAACTGTTTATTTTTTAAGTTACTTATTAAAAATTATTTTTGTAAAAAATTAACTCAATTGGAAATTATTTGGTTATATAACTATTATCGAATAAATAGAATAAATGGACAATTTGTATTTAAATAATGATTTCTTGACCAAACCATCAATTTATTCGATAACAGTTATATAGTCAAATGATTTCCGATGGAGTTGATTTTTTACAAAGATAATCTTTAATAGGTAATCTAATAAATGAACTATTTCAATCCTAAGTCTTGACGAACAATCATTTGGGAGGGAGGGGGTTGGGTGTATATGGAGGTCACCCCTGGGGGTGATCTAAGTATTGTCCAAATAAGAATAGAAAAATCTTGTATATAACCATTGTATATAACTCATCTCTCATACCTTATATGACTAGTTTGTAATAAGAAAATTATATAGAATAGTTATATGAAAAAATTTCAACCAAATTTGAAGTATTAAGATAGTTACTTTTCTACTCTATTAAGTTGGATAAAAAAAATTAAATTTCGGATTTCAAGGTTCAAAAATATAAAAATTTCAAAATAATTTTTGTTTTCGTTGAAAATTTAATTTAAAACAATTGAATTTTTTAACAAAATTTTGATAATTTAATTTTGGTAATACTTCGAAACCTTAAAAAAATTAAAATTTTTGAAATTCAATTTGATGGATCAACCAACATTAACAGTTGGACTCTCACTTTTTTCCCTCTTCAAATAAAAATAATGGTACTAAATATACCGGGTCAATCCACCCGTCATTCAAAGTATTATCCAGTCAACCAATAGATTGGGGCAAAAGGGTGCTCTGCACAGCCCTGCAAGAGTGGACTCAAATTGACTAAGTGTGTAATGAATGAATCTAAAGCCCTATAATAAATCTGTTCTGAAACAACCAATGATGGCCATCCCCAATAATAATGGTTCTCTCCCCCTTGTAATCCTTGAAACCCCTTCTTAAATACCCATTTTACTTTTTGCAGCAATTTTTTAGCCACCCTTTAATACCCATCAAAAAAGAAGAAAACAGAGAGGTTAAAAAGAAAAAACAAATACATGGGTTTTTTCATGATTCAAAGGGTTAGGGGTTGTTTGTTTTCATAAATGCCTTATGGCAGTGCTCAAGAGATTTGCATGGCCACAGATAATTTCACAGGCATTCATGTACTCCCATCATCATGCACACTGCCTATAATTACAATTATGCAGAGTCCTCCATATGGGTAATGCCCCTTTATTTACCCAAACAAAAATTGGAGAAAGAGAAAATGCAGATGATTGCATCACCCATGGGGAAACAAAGATAGTTGACCCCTGTAATTTGATTGGATGGCATTGATGTGAGACACGTGAAAGGCTTGAGATTTTCATGATTTTATCCCAAATTTCGGCTTTTAATCATGGGGGGAGTTTGTGTTCCTATTGGCAGGGTTATAGTCTTAGGTGACCCACAGGTGATGAGTTGGGGAGGTTGGGGTTTTATATGTGTATTTTAAAAGAGCTAGCTAAGCCCATGGGCTTTTGGGCATGACCTCATCAACATTGCAAGGGTTTTCAAAGAGGACTGCTTTTTCTGAAGTCGTTTTTAATGATTTCACATAATTCCAATTCCTGCATAGCTAATGATGAAATTCTACATTATTATGGTTAGTAAGTGCATTGAACCCTACACGTGAGCTTAGGGTTTGATAATTTGAACTTTTAGGGTGGTAATTTTAGGGGACCACACGTGTAAGATCAATCCATATGTTCTTGGTTCGGTTGGCCTGAAAGATTGAATCTAAAGATCACTACTTGAATCCCACAATGAGTTCACACGGTTGTAGGTGGGCTAGAGTTTCCAGCTACTTGCAATCTGGATTTTGTACTACCCATTTTGAGTTCTAATTGGATGCATGTGACAATTTGTATAAACTTCTTAAAAGCAATCTTTAGTGATTGAAAAGAATTTGAGTAATGTATAATCATCATAGGAATTTAAAAAATTTGATCGGTTAAAATGAGATAAAAGAAGCTCTCAAATTTTTACCTTAAAATGAAAGAACGGTGAAATATTTATTTTAGTTGTCTCTTTAAAGCATTTTATCATATACAGTGACAAATCTAAAAATTTTACCTTAAAAGAAAGAGAAAAAAAAAACTCTCAACCTTAAAATGAAAGAAACTTTATAGTATTATTTTAATTGTCTCTTTAAAGCATTTTGTTAAACACATTATATATGATATTTTAAGTAAATATATTAAAATTCAAAGGGGCAAACACCCAAAATCTTGGGGAAATAAATTGAATTCATAGGGTCAATTGACTCTTTTTGCCCATTACTAGATCCACTCATGATCATATATTCATATGAATGGTTTGTTCAACTCATAAATGGTCAGTTTTGTAGATGCTAGCAAGATGATTTGGGCAGAGCCACCACTGCATCTCTGAGAAAACAGAGTACATGACTATATTCCATTCATTCCGTCTGAGAGTAGTATTATAGTTATTAACTATAATTTTAAATTTTTGGATCTTAATTAATGTGGTAGTGTTTCATTTATTCAATAAGTAGGTTTATTCTCAACCTTATTTATTTACAACAAATGAGATAATAGTTGATATCTTTAATATTATAATCTATTTCATAAGCCGTGGCCAATATTTCATTCCATAATCAGATTACAACTTTGGAAAGAGGTAAATGATCATTAATGGGGAAACCAAATCATCTACCTTCATCCTTTGGACTAAGACTGCCAATATATATACACAAACCTCTTTAATCTTTATCCACAACCCAAGAAAGTCCATTCTATGAGTGTAATACTATTGCAGATATAGATCGAAAGTATGCTTTATGCAACATTATAAACACAAAGTATTATTGTTCACTCTGGTGGAGGAAACTATACATAAGTAACTTCCCATCAGAGCTACAGTTTAGTTCATCATAAAACAAGAAATTATAACCACCAATTTGACTTTTAAAAACATCGTTATGAATCAAAAAGTATGGTGCTCAAATTTTAGGAGGCAAATAAGTATGGCAGTCTTCGATTACCTACACCAGTATTATTGCAAACTATTGGCAAACAAGGTAGTGATAGGACATAACATAAAGTCTGCTAATAGAATTATCCTACATTACAAAACTTTGATGGAAAAAGTGTTATGAATTTACTATTATTTTACTCGTACGCATTTCTTAAGGTCATTAAAATCCGAGTATGTGAACAATTAATGGAAATCTATCATTTTGGTTGTGGATAGGGGATGGGTTATGGTTGAAATTTTGTTGGCTGCACTGATGACAAGATCATATTCTTATTCCACAGTCATGATCAATATTTCCATATTAAATGTCCAACATACACTGTTGCAGGTCATCCTTGAGAAATTTGTTGTTGGACTCCCTTGTAGCATAAGAAATTTTTAGCTATCTCAGTCCATTCAGTGGCAAATGGGCCATCAACCAACTCATCATGCAAAGGTACTACTGCTACTCCAAAAACATTTAATAAAATATGCAAATTATTGTACAAGTAAAATAAGGGGGAGGGCTATTAGTACTCCCAAATCTAATCTTATTTTACTTTTTTTCCGATAAATTTTAAAGAAATATTAAATAAACAAAGGAAAAATTGATATTATGAAATTGAGATAATTACAGATTTAGTCCATTTATTTTATACCTAGTTCAATTTTAATTTATGATTTTTTTTTAGTTCTGTTTTGGTTCACTAATTGTTCCACTTGTTCAATAAAGGTTTAGATTTATTTTTCTCAAATTTGTTTTGCATTTTACCCTATCAAATCTCAGCCAAATTCAATGCTTGTTTTAAAGTTATGCATTTCCTCTTTACAATCATATAAAGATCATTCAAATTGGAGTTCTAAAACTCAAGATAATTAGTCCCAAAGTAGGGTACCTGAAATTATCAATTTTTCCTAAAATTTTTTCAGATTTTTCAAACTTTAATTCTCTTTGATTCTAATACTCCAAATTGGTTCCTATGACTAAGAAATGATGAAATATAACTTATACTTCAATTATAATTGAAGAAAACACAACTAAAATGATTTAAAATTATAACTTAAAAAAAATCGTAAACCAAAATTAAACTTAAAAAAAATCGTGAACCAAAATTGAATTAGATATAAAATAAGTCGATCAAATTAATTTGTAATTTTCTCTTATGAAATTTGTTGAGTGTAGTAATTAAATCACTGGGTCCATTTAGAAGGCCCAATTATCTTTTCATTGGGTTTCTACTAAAAAAATCTAGATATTGAGAAAAGACTGTTGTAGTTTGGGCTAGTGCAGTCCACACATTAATTAGCATGGTGTTTTTGTTTTTGTTTTCATTAAGATGGTGTATTTATACTTACAATAATGAGCTCAATTAGAGTAAGAAAAATAATTAGTGAATGAGGTGGTCAGTTCTCGCTTTCTTGGGCAGCTGGGGTTACCTCGCAATTAAGACAAGTAGTCTCGACCACCATCTGTGTGGTTCGGTTGGATGTGAATGCTGCTACAAGGAGTGTCCACTACAAGAATAATAGGGTTTACCATCTGATGAGAAACAGTCACTTTCCCCACTCGCAGGGACTCTTAAGAGTCACCAAAGTCCAATGGTGACAGTGCAGCCACCGATAGCTTGACACTCTAACAGGATGGGGTCGGTATTGGCCTACAGGGTATGCTTCTATATCAGTCCTTCTCTATTTTCCATTTTATGTATTTTTTGATTAAACATAACCTGCCAATGTGTCAGGCGGCAGGCCTTGTTGTCTGATATCATTCATTGCACACTAACAGTCCCTTAATAAAAAAATTTCATGGAGACAAAAGGAGCAACAGTCACTTGCTGAAATTTTCAAAATTAAAAAAATTGGGGGAATCCAACAATTCCCCATTGTTAAAATTTTATAACTATTCAGATTTGTAAATAAATTTAATATACAAGAATACATATTGTATTTTTTATTTAGCCTCCCATCAATCCATGTAATTTCATCACCATAGCCTCTCATCTGCAAACAAACACAATAATATTAGCTAAGAGTATAGCCCAAAGATCGTAATATCTTAAAGAAGAAAAACACTCGGCAAATAATAGAGAGAACAAGAAAAACAACACAGCAACCTGTACTTGGAAAAATCAACAGCCGAATCAATTTTTTTTTTCTTTTTAAAAAAAGAAAAGATAAATTACCTTTTGGTCTGTTCTCGGTGTTTGGATATATGTTACAATGTACTTGGAGTTTTGGGTTTTTGAGTATTCCCTGCACAAAAAACCCTGTCATTTAACAGAATGCTAAACAGATCCATCCATATAAGAAACAAAGACACCATAGCTTGCCAACATACAAGAACTCTGTTTTTATGTTAATTTGAATCGACATTAATGTAAAGGAGCTATTTTTTTCTGTCCGAATGTAAAGCAGGTCAGGTCTTACTCCACCTGATAACATGTGATAAAGTTGCAAACCAGAAAAGTACAAACAGATTTAGGGAATGATAATGTTTTGGGCACTTTGGTAGGAATGACAGGAATTTGGAGCTAGCCCTTTGCAGGAAACTATAAAAAGAGAAAATATATGCAGATGTTGGAAACTTGGCTATATATGAAAATGTTCTAACCTTCCCATTATATCCAGATTTAGCCACGGAAACTATCTCCAGTAGTTTACAAGCCTCTTTGTTTTCCTATAAAGCAAAGATCAAAAGAATATAAGCCCAGTAGCCCACAATTGGTCACTAAGGAAAAAGATCAATTACATATTCATGTACTCTTCATTGCACTAGTACCATGGCTCTATAAGACAATTAAAGAGCAGTTATGGAAATCAACAATTACCAAATTCATGCAGAGGTAGATGGTGACCTTAACCTACCACACAATTCCTGAATAACGGTACCGTCGTCCTTTAGCAAAGAAACAACCTACAACATAATAGGAAAATTAGGCATAATTAACATACCATAGAGCACAATATGTCTAAAGATTGAGCTGTAAATTCTTACGATAGCATTATTTGCATGAATAATGGAATTGAGATTTGCAACTGTGGCCTCATCCAATACTCTAGCCAAAACAACATGCTAAAATAACGTAGCGTGAGAATTGCCAATTCACATGCACTTGCAGGTCAGAAATTATAAGAACTTGAAAAATTATGAACTAAAAGAAATTCAAGGAGCTTGATTTGTTCACCTTTAGTCCAAGCAACATTCAACCATCAAATTGTTACTGCTGAATGCATATTTCAAAACCAATTTAGATAAACCAAGAATGTAGACAATTTGTGACATAATTACAAAAATTAACAAACATATAGGAGCTTATAGGAATTTTGTGATACTTAATTGCAAAAGCTAGTAAAATAACCTCTAAATTTGTATCCCAACTTCCTGTACACAAGGCGCTTCCATCAGCTGACAAACCCAAACAGGTAATCTGGGCCTCATGTGAGTTTTGGAGAGATCCCAAATTCAAAACCACCTGCCACAAAATGACAGAGCAATTAGGGCCAATTCATTCATTAACATGCAATAAGGCAACCATTAATTTTTTTTTTTGGTCAGAGTTAAGCCAACCTCTAGGAAATACACAGTTTGAATCGATCTTTTAGCTGAAAACCACATCATACATGAGATCTCTGATCCCCTAAACAACAAAACCCAAAATTTAATAAAGATGGCAAGCACATACATAATACCGTTTTAATAAAGATGACAAGCACATACATAAAACCCAAAAATTTAATAAAGATTGCAAGCACATACATCCCCTAAACTCATCCAAACGGTGTTCCCAAATCAGAAAAGATGAGAAACAAAAATACCTTTTTTCCTTTGAACTCTGACGGAGAAGGAGGCGCTGAGAGAGGGATTCTGGTGTTCCCGAAAGATACATACTTTCTGAATAGATCAAACCCAACAGAAATCAACAAGCCATAAAATTTTAAAAAACCCTAAAATCAAAATCCCAGAAGCCAAACCCAAAGGAAAATTTTAAAAAAACTAATAATACCTTTTTGTGGGTTACATGAATGAGTTGAGTTTTGTCTTCGGCAAAGAGGGGCGGAGCAGTACGATGTGAGAGAGATAGAGCAGATCTCATCAGATTATTGCTCATCTAATAGTTTCTTTGAACAAGGGAAGAAAGAGAAGGCAGAGAGGGATTGAGAGATTATGAGAGAGAGAGAGAGAAGGAGAGCAGAGACTGAGACTCCGAGAGAGAGAGAGGGCGTGGGTTAATATTTTTATGATGTCTACTCTTGATAGTCTTATCAACTGTGAAGGGGCTTTTGGACAATAAACAACCACTTCAAATGGGCTCATGTTACTTTATTGTAATAATACACCTAATAAAATTTGATAAATCAATTGCCTCTGATTATTAGTTACCATAGCAAACAAAAAGCTTAGAGTGAAATAAGAGTCTCCATTTCATAAGTGAAGGTGACTTTCCCATAACAGTCCCTTCATATCAGATGGTAAAGCATGTTTTTGTAGTAGTGATCGACTGTGTTTATGGACTTGGGGTTATTGGTCGGGATGATAAGGGGGAGGTACTTGTGGCGGTGTCTCAGCCGCTTGGTGGCGAGGGATGGTGGCTTTCAAGATGTGGTCTTGTTTTCGGTGGACATCTAGCAATTAAGGTGGTCACTAGTGAGGTTCAGTATGTCACTCTCGTCAGGAGGATTGTTACTTGAAGAGATTAAGTTTCTCTTTAGCAGTTTTAGTTCTTTAGTTTTTTTTTATAATTCTCGTGTTTGTAATTTGCCGCTCATGCGCTCGTTAGGTTTGCGCTTATGTTTTGGAACCAATTTTGTGGGATGAATGCCCTACTTGGTTGGTTGACACTGTGGCACCTGATGTCAACATTGGTTAATTTATGAATTACCATTTCTTAGAGAGAGAGAGAGAGAGAGAGAAGAAAGAGA
>QANW01007568.1:448294-507313 GCA_003254865.1 Dryas drummondii | reverse complement strand
GAGAGAGAGAGAGAGAGAGAGAGAGAGAAAAAAAAAAGATTTTTTATCTTGTTTTTTTTTTTAATTTATTTTTTTATACAACTCTTCACCTTTGTGGACTATATGATGAAAAGTTCATTTAACTTAAGTCAATGACCATTTGGTCCGGATGACAATCAGTTTTCTTCTATAGAGTAAATTCTGAATTCAAATATCATGAATAACAGTTGATTAATAATAATAAAAAAAGTTTATTTTGACCTAATACTAATTATTTGGAAAATCTTATTTTTCCTGATGTTTCCACCCAAATTTTTTTTCCTAACACACTTGACATTCATATATTAAACTTTACAAAAAAAATTATACAATTAAACTTAAGAAAGAATAAGATAAACTTTGTCAAATAATTTGATGATATATCAGTTGGGAAACTAAAGTTGTGAAAAATTATTGAGACAAACAACATTTTCCTAAATAATTAGATCATCATAATCAGTCAGCTCAAGGGTTAGGCAAGTTAGGCAATTACTGTCCAAGTTTAATTTGAAGCCACCCAAAAGTTTAAACAAAGTCAATCCCCCTATCTAAAAATCTAATATTAAATATTTGTGTTGATTGAATAGTACTTTACTAAAGTAAATGTCTCAATTCTAACAAAATAATTGGATAAAATGGCATTGTCCCTATATATAAAAAACATACTGTGCTCCTTTAAAATAAAGCGGTGCTCACACATGAGCAACTTAATTTATTGTACTCTCTCGGCTAATAACGAAAATACGTACTATAGGGGACCCCTATCAAGTTTACTCTTCTTCTTTTTTCCTTTTTCCTTTTTTTCTATCTTATTTGGATTAATGGGAGTTACAGATAGATTCATATTCTGATTAGAGTTTAATTTCTGCAAGCAGGATCAGCCAAGAGGCTTGTGATCCAAAGGGAGTCACTTGCAACAGTCACCTGATCTTCATTCCTATGCCATGTCCACAGTGCATGCGTGGCATTCACTACCTCCAATTGCCCGTGACCAAAACTGGCCTCCCTGAAGACCGATATTTCAGGTTTCGGATCTATATACCTATATAATCAAACAAGTTTATATAAATGGGCAGAAACTTAATCATCAAATAAGTAATTAATTAATTTATTAATTAAGTATAAGAAAGAAGAAAACTAAAACTGCAAGCCAACTTACTTGGTGGCAAGGCCTTCACGGTTGCCACCATCACCAATGGTAATATGCACTGGACCACATCTATCAGCTGTATCCTTGTAAACGCGAGTCTATGAGGACAAAATAGAGAGAAAAGGATTAATATCAAATTAAACTAAATCAAGTAATTAAGAGTAATGCTAAACAATCACATCCTTTTTAACCACATTAGCTTATCACATTATGTAACAATTGATATGTTTATTAGCTAGAGTAATGCTATCTAGAAGCAACACATTTATCGAGACCTTAATCAATCGGAAATAAGTTATTTGTAATATTTGTTTTTGTGATGCTATATACACCCAAAAATCACGAAAAAAAACAAGCAAAGAAACTCTCAATTAGTTGACCATATTATGCGACAGGCCAGTGAGGCCCATTTGTTACATAAATTCTAATGACTAGATGTTAATAAGCACATCACATGGCACAGAGTATGGTCAGCCAATAATTACTTACATCTATTAACAACTTGGCTAAAAGGGGTGCCTGAAACATATAAACCCGGCCAAGAAATTAATTTGGTGAAGGAAAACTTACAAAACGCTCGTAGGCATGTACATGTCCTGCAAAAACAAGATCAACACGAGCTTGATAGAGCAACCCTTCCATGGCCTCCTTCATGTCAACGGATTCATTCTCACCCTGGTGAGCAGTATTAGAATTGTACCAAGGGGCATGGATAAGCACAAATATCCAAGGAGTCCTCCCCCTATCAACCTTTCCTAAATCTGCCTGCAGCCATCGGTATTGTGGAGAGTTGGGATCGAAATCAGTGTACGACCCCAGCATGATCACATGGACTCCTGCCACATTGAATGAGTAGTAGAGGTTGGACTCCGACCCGCTCTCCTCGTACGGCATTCGCCACCTGGCGTTGTACGCCGTGAAGCTCTTGCTGTGGATGAGCGGGATCTTCTCGATCTCGTGGTTGCCTTGAGTGACCATCCACGGCCGTGTGCTAGCCAGTGGCTGAACCAGGCGGCCGAAGGAGTCCCATAAAGGTTGTTTCAGGTCTGCATAGGATAAGTCTCCTGGCAGTAGGAACATGTCATGCTCTATTTTCGATATGTGGTCGAGGGTTGAATTTGTCCATTCAGTCTGCCCAAGATCTCCTGCATTAAAAGTAATTAGTAACACACCAGTAGCTACGCCACTAAATCAATCAATTATATTAGAGGCAACAACTGTTTTCAAATTTTAACACAAATTTTTAAATTTTGACCGTTATGCCAGTTTAATTTGTGTCATTATGTTACTTTAGCTTTTTGGACTTAGTAATTTTTGAATGGAAAGTATTAGTTTAATAGGAAATGGAAGTTAATTAAGGTAGAAGAACAATACAAAATAAAATTTATATTCTAAAGTGAGTCAATGGTCAAAGTTCATGTAATATTCTAGGGTAAAGTATTTGTTTTATTTTATATAAATAAATAAGATTTAGAGTAGATTCAATTATGAACAAATGAAATATTATCACACCTGCGACTGCGAATTTGATTGGGAAGGAAGCAGGTGGGGTTTTGAAACTAAATTCTCGAGAACTAGGGCCACATCGGTAATAATAGACTGTTTTGGGTGTCAATGGACCAATGACCACGTCATGAATTTCCCCAGACGTGTAGAGCATCGTATATTCATATGAAGTTGTAGATCCAGTTGCAGAGTTTCCATAAACACCAGGTGATGTACCATATTCCACTCTTGCGGGACTTGGGATGTCTGTAATCCATGACACTTTCATTTTGTCTGCACCAACCACAGATATATGCACCTGCAATAGCAAATACAAATAGTGTAAGTCTTATGAACCAATTAACCAACTAATAACAAGAGCATGCATGCATGGTTTGGTAGGGTTGCTAGGAAAAGATCCAAAAAGACATCTTTAGATGTCAACATTATTGATCAAAATGACCAATTTAGATGGTTTGGTTGGATATTTGAAATCTTCATATGAGGAACACTTTTTATATGAAAATGACCAAAATGTCCCTAATTTAAATATCCAACCATGCATAAACCTCATCGACTCTTTATCGACACATTATACCCCTCGTTTAAATACCCAGTCATGAACCATATTTACTCTTAATCAACACGTTATCGGCTTGAACTAGCTTGAGCCATGGTAGAACCGAATCTCGTTAATTAGAGTGTGGTACTTAAACAAGGAGCATTTTGGTCTCTTGATATGCAAAAAAAGTGTTAGTAATGTCAGAATTTTAAAATGGTATTAGTTCAACAATGTTAAGATGTAAAGATGTCATTTTGGTCATCTCTCAAAACCAATTGAATGTGTCATAAACATAAGTTCAAAAGACAATAAAAAATAATGGACAAATAAATGGACGAACCAAATATTTTCGATGAAATCGTCTATTTGTTTTATCAAAGTTAGATAGACAAATGGTTTCCGATTGGGCTAATTTTTTGCAAGGATGATCTATCAATGGAGATGTAAAAAATGAACGGTTCAGATCGACACAAAACGACTCGTGTGGGCTCCAACAAGGTTATACCTCAACATAAATAAATTGAGATATACCTCAACAGAAGGAGTCTGTTCATATAAATATTATAAATATTTCATTGTCCACATGCATTTTAGTCAAATGAAAAAGATGTCGACGCCTAATAAGAGTCGCATCTCTTCATGGTCTCGAGATCGAAATCGTGGTATACAAAAATTCAACATTCACCTTAACAGTTAACATAGCTCAAAATTAAGACAGTTCATCATCCCTCTACCGACTATATAAATCAGACCCTCATTTGGCTTTTAAGCCTTTTCCAAACAAACAAAAAAATTAAACTGCTTGCATAATTCCAAAACATCATACAAAAATATCTGTAATTTTCATGTTTAATTAATAATTATCCGCAAAATGATAAAGATGGCAAGAATTGAATTGACAGTACACCTACCTGTTGTGGAGAAGCAGAGCCCGGATCATCCGAAGGCACAGCGAGGCTCCGGCGAGGCAATGGACGATTATACCCTTGGACACTCCCAGACAACCCCGACAAAGCCAACAACGTCAAAATGAGAAACAGTCCCTGCAGCCTTTGCACTTGCACAGCCATCTTCCACAGTTTCAAGCGGCACTTTATTCAAACGTACACTTCGATCTTAAACAAAACAAAAAAACAAAACTCGATCTTTCACATGGAAAAGAAAGAAAGAAAGAAAGAAAGATCCACCAAAACACAACCTCGTATGGCATAAATGTATATATAGCAGGAGTTTATATAATATCCATATATATCATCCCCCTGGATTTTAACGTTTTCTGACAAAACTCCCTTCGCCGTTTCATGTGACACGTGGAGGTGCACCCAGGTGGACACGTGTCCCATGGCATATTCCAGGCATAACATATGCAAAGTTAATTGGTTTGAGAATTGTTTGCTATCGATTTCGTCACGGTTTCAATGCCGTTTCGGTTATTATTGACTTTATTTTGTGTTTTGTTTGGGAAGGTGGCATTGCGGCCACGGCTTCTTTGATAGCGTTCACTTTGCAGTGACAGCTTGTATTCATAAAAATTGTAGGGTATAACTGATATATATCGTCACGTAGTTATGTCGTATAATCAATTCAATATATAAGAGTATTATTAAATGATGTGTTTATATTAGTAAGGTATAGTATTAATAACAAGTTAATTACACTTATACCCCATGAGGTTTATCGTTTTTTTACATATATTCTCTAAAGTTTCAAAAATTATACATACACCCCTGATATTTTAAAACTAATGCATATAACTTCCTATAAAAGAAAAAAAAAATATTTGTATTGAGGTTGGACCTTACACCTTGAGTAATCTTATTAGGCCATTTCACCTCTTAGTATGCTTTTTGGCATAATTTCTCATTATTTTTCGTCTCACTATAGAAGGTTATATGCAATAGTTTTGAAATCTCATGAAGTGTATGTCTAATTGTTGAAATCGCAGGGGGTGTATATGAAAAAACGATAAACCTCAGGGGGTGTAAGTGTAATTAACTCAATTTTATTATGACACATAAACTGGTTATACCACGTAGCAGTATATCAATTATACAGAATAATTTCTCATTTTTCATACTTGTCACTATTGATTTTGCTTCTATAGCTAATTTATGGAAAGAAATCCCTCACCATTATTATAATATCAATGTATTAAATTTAGTTTTTTTTTTTTTCAATTGATTTTGCAATTTAATTTGTACCGTGATTATATGGCTCTAATGGATTATGGGGCTATCTTATTAATTAATTAGCATTTTAATTTTTGTTCTTAATTCTTGCGTGTTAAACATACCAGCATTTTGCTTCAAATTTTATCTGTAGCTTGTAATTAGTATTTTATTAAGCATGCAAAATTTCAAATTTTATTAAAAACACAACAACCAAAAAAACAAAACATTTTTCTTAATATGGTTAGATACATAAATAATGACAGAGTTCTCAAATTTGGATTCAAATGATGTAAGAGTGTATGTATTCTTGTTTAATTTAGTATAAATAAATGAGTCTATAATGAACCATGATCTGAATTTATAAGAGTGTATGTATTCTTGTATTTTGAATGCCCAGCAGCATTCTAAATATATACAACATGCTCACTACTAACATAATGATTTGGTATGTAAGCATTCATGAGTTCTCTCCTTCATTAGGATTCTTTTGTGCTTTTTAATCAATCATACGATGTATTACTGCAAAAAAAAAAAAAAATGGTGAATGAGTGAGCAAATCCTCATTTTAGATTTTTTGAAAGCTCAAATTAAGGTATGCACCAAAAAGGCTGGCTTTTAATGGTAATAAATAAAGGGTCAATTACAAAAAAATTAATAAATATTTTCAATATTACAAATTAGTTAATGAAATTTTTCAAAATACTAGGATAGTAATTATTGACCAAAATAAAATTAAGAGAAACTATATAAATTAACAACCAGACAAAAATAAAAAGAAATTTACGAATTTTGCCACTTGTTCACATGCTGCTGACATCACCAATGATCAATTTTTAAAATTGATGATTATATCTTTTTTCTATAAAAACTCAAGTAGCCACCTATTTGAATAAAGAAATAAATTAGCAATTAATAATGTAAGTTGTCAATGGAACCCCCAAATTTGTAAGTTGTAAAAAAGTTGCACATTCTCAAGCACAGTTTGCATCGTGTTGTGACAATTATTTTACTTGATAGTCGATCACTAGAAATAATATAAGTGACTTGATAGTCATTAAAAATAATATAAGTACCATCACATACAAAAATTCAGAAATGATCCCTCGCTCATTAGAGAGCGAGAAATTCTACGCTCACTCAACCACCCAGTAATTACAAAGAGGAAAATTTCATAATCGGAATCATTTATTTTTTAGGTCTCTTCTTACGGGTCGTTTTTGTAAAAAATTAGTCAAATCCGTAATTGTTTGATTTTTTAAACTGTGCAAACAAATATAGTCCGTCAAATAAATGGATAAATGATATTGACAGTAATATATTGGTTAAACAGTTTTCGATTTGACTGATTTTTTATAAGGATGATTTTTTATAAGGATGATCTTTAAATGATGTCCTACAATATAAATGGTTTCGATTATTGAAATTTGTTGATGGGTGGTTAGGTGAACGCAGAATTCCTCGCTTCATGGTAAGCAAGTGATCAGTACTGTATAAAAATTAATTAAACACCTTAACATAGCTCAAAACAAAAAAAAAAAAATTTATCTTTCCTCTACCTACCATACAACCTGATGTGGATAAGCAGAGTGAGGAGGTTCATGTGTAGCGGAGGACGATTATACCCTTAGACACCGCCAAACAACCCCAATCCCAACAATGAGAAACCAAAAAAAGAAGGCTTATTCGCGCCACTGTCCCCTGAAAGTAACTGCGATTTTTAATTTGCCCCCTGAAACTTCATTCCTCCCACTTTGCTCCCCGAACTTTACAAAATACTATATTCCGTCATGTCCGTCTATGGATCCGTCAAAGCAGCTGACGTGGCGCTTACGTGGAGGGGCAATTAGGTCTTTTACCTGATGCAAAGCTGATAAGCCTAAAAATTAATATAAAAAACTAATTAAACTTAAAAAAATGATATAAAACATAAAAATTAAATAATTAAATATAAAAAAACCAAAAAAAGGGTGAAAGCCCAGCAACCTCGCAGTCCCCAGTCCTGCCTCCCCCGCGATGGCTACCCAACCTACAGACCTCCTTCCCCCTTTCTAGCGCTGACCGGTAACCCCCCTCTCTCTCTCTCTCTCTCTCTCTCTCTCCCTCTCCTTCGCTAGTTGTTCCTGCCTCCCCCGCGATGGCTACCCAACCTACTGACCTCCTTCCTCTTTCCGGCGCCGACCGGTAACCCCTCTCTCTCTCTCTCTCTCTCTCTCTCTCTCTCTCCCTCTCCTCCTCCTCCTTGGCAGCGATGACGATCACGATATGTTGTCTCCCTCCCTTGCTGCCACTGCCATGTTCGAGATCTCCCTCCCAAACCATCGCTAGTTGTTCCCTTTGTTCGGCGGCAGCGTTACCTCGAGTCAAAGACGGCGGCGTAATGGTCCACTGCCTCTGTGAAACTCTGGAAAAACACCAGGTGGTTATGGTCGGCTTCTCGTTTCGCCATCGTCACGATCGTCCAGCAAAAATTGCAAACAAATTAAAAAGAAACAAAAATAAAAAAAATACCCATCTCGCCCAGCAACCCAAAATAAAAGGGAAAAACCCCATGATCTTGTATTTGAAGAAGACGAAGAAGAACAAAGGGGTCTCACTTAATGCTGATTTGGCATCTTGTCAGTCTGATTCAGCTTTGCAGCAGGTAAAAGACCTAATTGCCCCTCCACATAAGCGCCACGTCAGCTGCTTTGACGGATCCATAGACGGACATGACGGAATATAGTATTTTGTAAAGTTTGGGGGGCAAAGTGGGAGGAATGAAGTTTTAGGGGGCAAATTGAAAATCGAAGTTACTTTCAAGGAGCATTAGCGCGAATAAGCCAAAAAAGAAAAGAAAATGAGAAACAGTTCCTACAGCCTTTGCACTTGCATATATAGCCATGTTCAACTTTATTCAAACACTTCAAACAAAACTCTACCAAAACACCACCTAGTATTGCATACAAATATAGCTGTCCGTCAATTAGACCACAACACAATCTATAGTGCCCTCGACCAGAGCATGTGTAAACCACCACACCCCCCCCCCCCCCAATATTTTAAGTATTTAAATTGATATATACAATTTTGTAAACAGGCACTCTCTCTAATGTATAATGAAATTACAAAATAAATATATCTTATTTCTCCACCAATCTTCTTCTTTATTATCATAATTACACAATGTATTTTCATAATCGAAACCGTTCATTTTTAAAATAATTATGTAAAAATCATCTCCGTAAAAAAAAAATCAACTAAATCAGAAATTGTTTAGTTATGTAATCGTTATCAAATAAATAAACTGTTAATCAAATAGTTACAAAAACTGTCTGTTTATTTGATCGCAGTTACATAACTAAACGATTTCTAATTTAATTAATTTTTTACAGAGATGATCTTTATAGTTAGATCTAAAAAATGAACACTTTCAATCATAAATTTACATTACGAAATGAGAATAATAAAGTAAAAAATCGATAAGAAATTAAATTATAGAAAGTGAATAACATTCATCTTCAAAAATTTCACTTATAAGCTAACAGTCAACCGTCTTAATAATAAAAAAATCATTATGCCCTTTAAGATTATTACACAAGGCACAGTACTCTAGAGTTCAAATAAAATTCTAAGATCTTAAGATCTTAATTAGGATATTTTTCTTGATAATTTAGTTCATATAAAATTCTTACAAAAAAAAAACATGTAATAGCTAAAAAAGACCGCATCCAATGCTGGGTGGTTTTTGGACTTCTCGCGAGGGGTGTAACTTGAACATATTTGAAGACTAATTAAATCTCCACCCACGCACATAAAAATTTAAGTTCAAATTCAGACGGATTGAGAATTATTGAACCCAACTGTAACCCACTCATAAGCATCGAGTTAGACTCATATTGGATTCAAGATGCCGATTAACCTGGTGTGCTAAATCTATGGTCCAACTAGATTCTAACTCATAAATTCCTCAAATGTTAAATTGAGTTAGGGTTAGCCCAATCTAAAACAACATTCCGAGAAGATACCCAAAACATTTGATTAAACATTAGCCGGAGCAAAGTTTTTAAAGTTGGATGGATTGTGCGCTTTGGATTGGTATTAGGTTTTGGAATATGGGTAATTTTAAAGGGACCTTTTTGTCTACTTTTAAAACCCCAAATATTTTTTTTCCCAATTATCTCAAATATTTTTTTCTCTAATACAAATAAGCAATTCTATTTTCTTAGAAAGAAAAAACAAGAAAATGAGATAATATATGAGTCAATCTCAGCCTCACATCATGGGTTAGTCTCAACTCATTTCTCTTTCGCACATTCCAAATGCATGGAACTTCTCCCACCGACCTCTATATTTTTAAAATATTGACCATGTAAAGTTCATATGTTAGGAAACATGTTCGATGAAACTACAACAAGCAGGCGATGGATCGAATTATGTAATATATATATATATATATGCTCCACTTTCACTTGGGGGATAATTAATTTTAGTAAAGACCCTAAGACAGTAGTAAGACTGATTCTTCTCTTCTTTTGGGGCTTATGTATGAGAATATACATATTTCATATATTATTATTATTGCTGAAAAACAAAATTTAAATCTACAGCCTAGTGCCTCTACTCTCTAGGCCCTCTATGACACCCAAAAATCAAAGTTGACAAAGGATTAAACTGCAGAAGGAGTTAGTTCATAGCCGTGAGGCGTTAAGAGAACGCGAGGCAAATCATCAGTTAAGAAATCAACAACAAAATTGACTTAATGTCTTGAACACGTACGTAGAGGCCATATATTACAAAAACCATTCAAATGGGTCTAGCTAGCGTCACGAAAACAATTTGGACTATTTTTCGATTTGTATAAACGCTAAGGGCACATGTTATGCTCATATATTTTTTAGTACGTAATTATATAGGTATCATATTCCAACTTTTTCGATCACTTCCGAAGAGACTAAGTAATATTGATAGGTGGGGGTGGAATTCTCTGAAGTTTATTCGCACGTACGATGGTTATCAATCATCAAAAAAGGAGTAGATATGCTTAGGATATTCTCATATGCACAATAATTGCTTACATCCTGCGGTGTGCATGATCTGGCTGCAGATCACATTACACACGCAATTAAGATAGACTTGTTAATTGATTAAACAAATGATGAGTTCTAATTTTACATGTGTTTGGTAATCTAACTTAAAATCATATATCAAACCCCATAATTGAAGTAACAAATGGTATTCTTAGTCAAATTATTTAGCATGACAAGAGTTCAATGTGAAATCGATCTATAGTACTTTCGCTGTTGAGAAATATCTTAGATACATGTACATGAACGTGTATGTGAATATGGGTTTATTAATACCCTGTTGGTAAATATTTTGTCAACTAAAACAACATCATATATCACGACAACAACTATATAGTCTATATGATTGAAAGCCCATACAACTCTAGTCTCTGCACCTCACCGACATTAATTTTCACAGCAATGATCGTGGTCATAATAAACATGTTTAAGGGGTATAGATTCAAAATGCATGAGATATTGAAGTATTCTAAGCAGATCTTATTTTAATTAAGATAAAATTAAAGGACATTCTGGAAGGTCCAAGTACTCTCTAATATTTAATGATCATAATAGTTGAGAGATGGATATTATCCATGTTTATTGTTTTTTTTAGGAAGACCAATGTAATTTTTTTTTTTTTCTATCAAAAGGAAGACCAAATTATATAAGATTTACCACTAATTAGCTAGATTATGATGAATTTCTGAGTGTCACTAAGCAGAATGGCTGACTTGTACAACCAGATTATATATTTATCTGTGTTTGGTCACTACTGAAAAATTTCATTAATTATCAACCAACATCAAGTGATTACTAATAATGCCATTACTAACGGAGCACTCTAGGTCCCATGACCGTCTAATATACTGTAGTTACGAACCAAAAAACAACATAACTTACTTTTGCAGTCATGTACAAACAAAATGTTATGTCTATTTCATATTTGATGAACCAAAAAACAACATAACTTACTTTTGCAGTCATGTACAAACAAAATGTTATGTCTATTTCATATTTGATGATTGAGTTGAGGATGAGGTGATTAACTGGTCCATATATGGCAAATTAGCAACCACACATGCTTTGTCTTGCATTAATACATGGCTCACAAGGCCTCATTTGCACATACGTGTTGCATACAATTTGATGGATACCATGATGTTTGTGCACCAGAAAATGTGACTTTGAAGCTCCACTTTTAGACCTCATGCATGACATATATCAGATGTCCCCTTAATCAACTGGCCCATATGATCCATCATTTTCTAATATGAACTGTAACATGGGACAGTCTTTATTCCTTTAATTATGAAAAGGGTATACTTATCTACCTGTTTAATTTCACTTATTTATTTATGTACATTTTGGGTTACGTCGACCCAGCTCATTGAAATTGTATACCTCTCCTATCAAACAGGAGTATATTATATATATAAAAGAAGAATAATAAATTAAGTATACAAGTTTCTTGTTTAACTGAAAGTTTAAATATTTAAGTGTTTTAAGAAAGAAATAATATTAATTCAAAACTTGTAACATTAATTCTGATTAGAGAGCTAGCCAATCACCTCATGACAAATTGAACATAAAAGATGTACAAGTTTGTAGTCCCCAAGAAGAATGGTAGAAGAGAAATGTAGTTATTGTTTGGTCCAAGTTGATCCACCATTTTCCAAACCCTATATTCTCCTAAAAAGGTAGATTCCTGGGATATGCTGATATTACTTGTGTGCATGCTCAACTTGAAGTCTTTGTTAATTGAATTCCATGTGACTCACACACACATATACTTATATCTCTTTCACACGCACCCGTAGATGAGTCCTCAACTTCAAGTAATTAACAAAAAAGAACAAATAAGATCAACTCATCTCCGGAAAGCGTACTTGAACCTAGCTCAAGTAACAAGGACTCCTCACAGATTGGCTTGGCTAGTTGCCAAGCTGTAATGCCTATAGCTTGGCTTATATATGCACGTAGAGAAGTCTCTTAGGTAATTTGATATGTTATATTCTTAAACTATCAATTAATTTAAATTATTTATTAAATTAATTTTTTTTAAAATATATAATTGATTCAGAATTTTAAATTAACAATATAACAACTTAACATGTTAAATTATCTTAAAAGAAAATATTTTCTGATAAACAAATCTCATCTCAAAATAATTTAATATTGACTATTGAGAGCGTTCCACGCATAGTTCTACAACGGGAGGACGATGGTTTCGAGGTAGCTTCTGGTGATCTGTTCCAATGTACAAACTGTAGCTCTCGTTGGAAGAGATTTTGATATTCAATTAATTGAAGATCCATTATATTTTCTTAATAAACTCTGTTTTTTTGTGTGGAAAAAAACCATCAGGCTACTTATATATATGTTATTTAGCCAACCTGTTACATCATGTTGCAAAGCCATCAGGCAACTTATATATTATTTTCTTAATAAACTTTGTTTAATAATTAACTACAAGTTTTCTTGTACTTTGTCCAATAATTTAATTAGCAAGTACTCAGAGCAACACTGTTTTTAAAATGCATATAATTGCTTAGAAAGATGTATCTGCAAGACTGCAACAAGCAGGGTCATGAAGGAAGCTTCTCGCTGGCCAGTCACCTATCAAACAAAATTAGCACCAAATTAACCTCATTTTCTCATGGAACATTTTCAACTCTTGCACTTTAACCGATTCACTGTTTCATATGACTAGAGAATAGATTGTTAATCCTTACATTTGTTTGAATGTCACACACTGTTTATACCATAAACGAACTTCAGCTTCAATCTAAAAAGCCTAAACTTTACATGCCCATGACAGAATTTTTTTTTTGGCTTTAGGCAAAACCAATTCCTACACTCCATGCACAACAGGACATGTTCTCTGTTCTTGGCTTCTTGCATATATATAATTAAAAAAAAAATTAACCCAATTAATTAAGATCAGAGAGCCAAGCCAAGCCTAAGCTGCATTAATATGCCAGAGATAGAAACATCATCTAGATATATACTCTATAGACTAAGAATTCTTGGCGGCTAGTGGCTTTGCTGTAAGCATATACAAGATACAATTTCAAACAGACTTACTTCACGCCATTGCAATCTTTACAATTTAATTCAATTTTTTTTTTTTTTTTTTGTATATATTCTTCAAACCCTCTCAACCCAAACACACTTCTTATAAATCTGTTTCTCTCTGCTCACACTTTGTATCCAATACCTCTCAAAAGTCACAAAACCCAAAAATGCATAAACTGTGTCTACTTTTGTTCCCTCTCCTCCTAACCATCTCTCTGTTCCCTCAAATCCCAAAAGCCCAAGATGATGATTTTGTTAGGCAACCTCTTCGCAGAGTCATAATCACTCCTCATCACCGTTCTGATTTAGACGCCCAACAGGTACAATACTATTCCATTATAAATGGTATATGTATCATTTTCGGATATCCTTTTTTGTTTTCAAATCCCCATTTTCATTTCCAAAACCCAAGAATCAAAACTTAATAAGTTTTTTTGAAACAATATTTGAATCACGAACGAATCAGGAACCTTAAAAGATTCATATTATTTATTATCTTCTTCCTTATTTTGTTGTTGGAATTGTAATAGGTGCATATTTCACTGGTGGGGAAAGACCACATGAGAGTCTCATGGGTCACTGACAGCAAGCATGGGAAATCATTTGTGGAATATGGAAAGGCACCTGGGAAATACAATGCAAAGGCTACTGGGAAACACACATCATACGAGTATTTTCTCTACAGCTCTGGGAAGATCCACCATGTCACCATTGGGCCTTTGGAGCCTGCCACCACATACTTCTACCGGTGTGGAGGATCAGGTCTGGAGTTCTCCTTCAAGACACCCCCAGCCACACTTCCCCTTGAGTTTGCAGTGGCCGGTAAGTCATATGCTTCTTTAATATATTTCAAGAAATTGTTTCATTTGGCATAAATAGGAACTTCTGAAAAATAACATGTTTTGCATTTTTTAAGAGACTATGCTTGGTACTAAGTAAAAACTTATCCTCACAACCAATCACATGAGCTTATAATGGAGTCCACCACATAATAGAGTCTACTATGAGAAAGAAGGTGGTAAATCTCATTATGGGTTTATGTGATCGGTTGTAAGGATAAGCTTAATACTCATTTGTAAGTACTCAATCATTCTCCTTTTTTAAATCTAATCCAGTCCAATCTGTTTGAGCTGAGAGTCTGGCATAGCAAATGAGCCCTTAGTCTTTTAATTAGTAACAATACTTGCCTCCGACCCCTGTTGGATGAGCTCCTCCTACTCCTCATAAAAGCATATCCTTTTTAGTCTTTTCATCCTCCAACAGGAGTTAGAGGCAAAGCAAGTATTGTTCTTATTTTAGACCCATAAAATTCTAACCAAAATTGGGGGTTGAAGAATAACATGACGGGGTTTGAGCATTACGTTCACATCACATTTTTTACATTATAAATATAATTAGGGACCATAAGTAGCTTCCGAAAAATGCACACTCCTAAGTCCTAACTTGTTTCTGAAATTAGAATGACTTGCCTTTTTCATTTATGTTGGGCAATGAGTTGGTTAGGCATGGTTGCTTTAAGGCTAAGCAGAATGACAACAGTTGGAGAAGAGTTTAAACTACTACTCCTTAGGATAAGTTGCAATAAAGGGCTAGCTAGCTGCGTCTACAGAAAGTCTTCTTAAGTCATACTGTCCTAAATCACACCTTGGTTGTAACTTGCTTTGTGGGCTATGTAGGGCACAGGTTAAGGTTAAAGCTTAAAAGATAAACTATGTCTAAGGTGTTCTGCAACATATGTTAGACATGAAAATTCATATAAACTTATTTGCCAACACCTTGGGGGTGATGATAAATATGGCTAAACAACTTGGTTGGTCAACCTGAATTGCAGTCCTAGGTTTATATATATATATATATATATATACTTCCCAATCCATTTGAATCTGATGAGGATCCTGATTCTGATTAAAAATATATATGTTATAGAATAATCCAATTATTTTCTTCACTTTCTCATATACAATGGGTTTCACATAAGTCAAACCATATATATAAAATATCTAAGAGTTGAGACCGAAGCTTGAGCCTCATTTCCCTTTCTCATTATTATATGGTTGGATTTATACTGGTCTAAAGGAATCTTTTCCTGAGGGAATCTTTCCTTGAGAAAATATCCCCCTCTCCTTCACCTTAATAGTTGGGCTGCATAAAATAGTCTCTGCCAGCTGCCAAACATTAATCGGTAAGTGGAAATGGGCCGAGATGGACAAGTCAATAAAGAAAATAAGGCCTAGTTGGCCTTACAAGTTTGCATGGCTAAACCGATGAATCCTTACGCAAAATAGCTTTTTTTGTTTTTTTGCAGCTGATGAACATTGAACAAAGAAGTGGCTCTTGGGTTATGAAAGTTTAAAGATTATCTTAACCAAATTCATATATTTTTAGTGCATTCATAGTATTCTTAATTACAGTTACACCCATCAAATTTTATTCATCAAATAATATAACAGTTCATTCTAAACTTTATTTGTTTCTAACAAATAAGATACTTACAGGTGATCTCGGACAGACTGAATGGACCAACTCGACCCTAGCTCATATTCAAAGCATAAACTACGATGTGCTTCTGCTACCTGGTGATTTGTCCTATGCTGATACCCACCAACCCCTTTGGGACTCATTCGGTCGCATTGTTGAACCCGTTGCTAGCAAACGCCCATGGATGGTCACCCAAGGCAACCATGAAGTCGAAACCTTCCCCATTGTCTACCCGACCGGGTTCATAGCCTACAATGCCAGGTGGCGAATGCCGTACGAAGAAAGTGGGTCCACCTCCAACTTGTACTACTCCTTTGAAGTTGCTGGGACCCATGTAATCATGCTTGGGTCCTACACGGACTTTGACGTGGATTCGGAGCAGTACGAGTGGCTTCAGGCTGATTTGGCAAAGATTGACAGGAAGAAGACGCCGTGGGTTGTGGTGCTTCTGCACGCGCCGTGGTATAATTCCAATACTGCCCATCAGGGTGAAGGAGAAAGCATGAGGGTGGCCATGGAGGAGTTGTTGTATAATGCAAGGGTGGACTTGGTTTTTGCAGGACATGTTCATGCATATGAACGATTTGTAAGTCTGATAATTTTTCAATTTGATTGCTGATTAATTAAAGTTAATGACTGATTGATGTTGTATTTAATGATTAATTGCGCTTGCAGACTAGGATTTACAACAATGAGGCGGATCCGTGTGGTCCGGTGTATATGACAGTTGGTGACGGAGGGAACCGAGAAGGACTCGCATTAACGTAAGTATTCTCAAATTTAGTAACAACATAATATATATGTTACATTATTTGACTAAGTGAAAATAGAAACATTTATATATCCATATACGATTTGATTTTTGCGTGAGGTGATGAGTATGTTAATTCGATATAAATTTATCCGAACACTTAAAAATAGATCAAGTTATTTTCTTTCTAGAATGTTGCTTGTTTTGTGCAGAGACAATTTGAAAACTAACTTTTTTTTTGTTTTGAAAACTAAACCTTGAATAGTGCTCGAACATCGCTGGAAAAAAAAAAAAAAAAAAAAAAATTAGAAGTCTTTAATTGACTCACATTTGATTTCTCTGACTTTGTCTTATCTGTTAATAAACTTGTTTATTGTGTAATTTACTTAAACTTTATGATATGATGGTATGTATGTAGGTTCAAGGACCCTCCTTCCCCTCTTTCCTTGTACCGAGAGCCAAGTTTTGGTCATGGACGACTGAGAATAGTAAATGAAACACACGCATCTTGGGCATGGCATCGCAACAACGACGCAATCTTCGTTGTGAAGGACCAAGTATGGTTGGAAAGTTTGAGCGCCTCTAAAACATGCTGGCAAAAATCTGTGCACGATGAATTATAGGCCCACAAAAACTATACAATTTCAGTCGCTTCATTGTTTCTAGTAATGATTAGAAGATTATATATAAAGTTCCTGAGTGCAGATCATACTTCAAATTAAAAGAAAAAAGGGTGTGGATGTCTTGGAAATTTGGAATGTGATTCTTGCATCAGTGCAAAAATATAGTTATGTTTTTGTCAGGAAAGGTTGCTCTTTTTATTTTTCATTAAATCCAGCTGTGTAAATGATCTTGTTGATACTGCCTTTAATTGTGCTACATCCAATTGTTTGCAAAATAAAGTAAAGATCCTATTCCTTAATCATAGTCATAAGCATTGGTGTAGTTAACAATGAGCCTGAAACGACAAATGTTTTAGATTCCTATTGCAATTCAAAGAATAATAATACTAATTTGATCACCAAATTTGTCTGAAGTGATCAAAACCATGTAGGTAGTTTTCCTTTTCCTAATGGAAAAAATATGTGAATAAATGTGATACATTGATCACTTTTGGACGCATTTGTTTCACAAGACCAGACTGAAAATGAGCTTTAATATTCTCTAAAAATGTATTAACCATGATTTTGGCTTTCCGATGAATATCCAAAACACGCTAAAAAAATATGAGTGTCGTTATTCAGATCTATTTTTTTTTATTAATAGCCTGAAAACACTATTTACAACTAACACTAAATTTAAAATTATAAAAATTTATTATTACACCCTACAAATTTTACAAAAATACCCTTAATTACCTAAACCCAACATCATGCCCAACCTATTTTTACTCTCTATACCCAACAACATCACCACCCAAGGCTATAGCCATCTCCATCCGACGGCAACACCATGACCACCACTATGAAAATATTTGTGGGGAGGCGGTGGAGTTGTTATGTATGGAATAAAGTTTGGGCATCATTGTAGGCTTCTGTATCCTTAAATTTCATGACATACCATTTTCTTCTATTTATCTAAATTTGCAGGCTGCTATATTGCATTTTGTATGGTTAGTCTTCTGTAATGTTTGTTTTGATGTATTGTTCGTTGTTCTTGTATCTAAAGGCTGTTTAGCAATTGAGTGCTAAAGGTTCTATATGTATACTCGTTGAATTGCTTGCCACTGTTGGACTTGTACTTGTGTTAATAAAATTATTCCGTTTCTTATTTAGAAAAATAAAATAGAACCCACTACATACCTTATATCAAGGTTGATCCGAGAAAAATTTGTTAACATATTGAAGGAATCCTGTTATAACTTATAACTTGTACCAAAACCTATTTACTAATCTTTGTTCAATTTCTAATGAAGGTGACAGAACACAAAGCAAATATCAATGGATAGATCAAAAAACCTATTGATGTGTTGATTTTTGGATGTCCTGATGGGTTTGGCTGGTGTTTTTTTTTTTAATTAGCGACACCCATAAAGCATTTGCAAATCTAAAACTAAGAATTGGAATTTTTTTTTTTTTTTTTTCTAAACCCACTACTCTCTGACTTGACACCAAACACAACTTCTGCAAATCCAAAATAGGAATTGATCTTCTAAACCCGCTCCATTTGCCAACATCGAAACACCGAAATAGAAATATCACATTACATGGGTTCTACTTCTACAAAACCTCATATTATGCGTCGAATTTCCTAATTTCAAAGGGTTCAAGATTCCAAATTTTAGTGGGTTTATAAGATTCCTAAAATCACATGCCATGACACCCATTATGCAAAGTGAACACGAAAAGGTGGCTTTTTCTCTCTACTCTTTTGGGCTCAACCACAAGTGAATCTTTCATTTTTTGGCATGCCAACATCAAAACAAAAGATAAGCACAGGGACAAGTTTGATGGACATAGAAAGCTGTGCTTAACTACTTGTGGAGTAAGAAAAAACAAGACATCATCCACTTCTTGTGACTTGTGACTAGTTGTCGAAACAAGAATTACACACAAACAAACATCCAAAAAATTCAGGCAGATGCAAACAAGAGATTAAAAGAGAGAGAGATGAATCTACAAGGAAATTGGACCCGAAATTTCAATCCTAAGACAGAAAGTTTTCGATTTTTGCAACTTACAAGCAAGCCCACGACAATTAACTTATTTTTCGAAATTAATAATAAAAATAAGCCAAAGCAGAGAGGAGCAGATAATAATTCCTACCAGCTTCACCCACACAACACACACGTGCGTGATGAACGCTGGTGATGACGCGATCATGACATCAACGATTCGACTTTTGGGCTCCTCCCATTTTTCACAAATTGCTGCTAAATTCAACCGATCATCGATTTTCGAATTGTTCTGGATGAAGTAATCAGATCCGACGGTCCAGATCAAATCTTCTCGAGCTTCTCCGCTACGACCAAGGGGTTGCTCCTGGCGATCTCCTCTCGACCCACCGTCTTGAAATCGAACGAGCACGCGTGCTTCTCCGGGTACCTGTGAACCCCACAGAAGGTTGTTCCGCACTTGCACTTGAACCCGGTCAACCCGACCCGTTTCCTGCACACGGTGCACCGGTTCGGCTGCGAGACCGCTACCACCGCCGCCGCCTCGTTCGCGTCTCCGGCGACTTCCGGTAAGGTCAACGCCGGATAAGGCGGCGGAGGAGTTTGAGAGAGGCAGTCGATCACCGGAGAAGACGATCTGGATGTCGAAGAAGAAGAAGAGACGGAGGCTGAGGCGGAGAGAGAGGCTTCGACGGTGGATTTGATCGAGGCCTGTTGTTGCTCTTTGAGGCAAAAGTCTCTGTAGCATTTGGAGCAGAGGTTCATGGTGGCTGGGCTGCCGAAGAAGCCGCAGTTGTTAGCACAGAGTCGGAGACCTTCAGGCGCTTGGCATCGGTGTTCTTCCGCCATGGCTGTGATCCAAAATCTCTGCTTTCAGATCTCCTTGATCGGAAATGGAATTTCTCTTTTTTGTTTTCGGCAATTATTGATTTGATTAGATCGTCTTAGGTCGATCTACGACAACTGATCTGCGATCGAAAGGAGAATGAGTTATAAGACAAACTTCAACAAAATCTCAAACTGTTTTTCGTTAAAAAGTTATGAGAAATCGGAGGATTAAAAATCGTAAGCCCGCTCGCTGTTTGGTTGCTGAGAAACGAAAGGAAGAAAAAAAAGAAAAGAAAAGAAATTTACGTCTTCCGGTTTCGGGACTCAAAAACAGCGAGTCATATGGCTGATAATAATAACCATCATCGTCCAGAAGATCCGCGTATTAGAAGCTAATTTGTAGGGAACCAAACCAAGCAAAAATTACGGATTCTAGATTCGCCCATCTGTTTTTTTCTTTTTTCCTCCCTAATTTTCTCAGCTACCAAACAGAACACGCAAGGGATCGAAAACCGGCCAAATTTTTTTTTTTTCCCAAAAATGAAAATAAAATATATAAAAATGAAAAAACTAAAAAGGAGAGATTCTGTACCTGTGGGAAGGGAAGGATTGAGAGACTTGCGAAATGCAGCGGGTGAGATAAGAATATGAAGAAGAAAAGTTGGAGACGGAAATGAAAGCCAGAATCTTAAGGCGGAAGAATTATCCAGAAGGTCAGACGAATATTAAAATTTAAAGCGAAAAGAAAGTGAGAGAGAGAAAGAGAGATGGGAAAGCACGGTGAAAAGGGACAAAATTAGAATAATGATCATTCAATATTAAATAATTAGGAATTAAATTAATCTGAAAAAAATTATCCGAGAGACAGCCTGGAAACCAAAGTGGAATTATCTCTCTTCTCTTTTTCTTTCTTTTATTTCTATTTTTGTTTCTCTCTTGACTTCTTGAGAGAGATGCCTCGTTTCCTGTTACAAAGACATATAAGTTTTATTTTTAATTAGTGTAGTGTTTGAATTACATTTTTGTTAAATTAATTCTACAAAAAAATCATGATCTCATAGAAAGTTATGAAAATGACTAAACTAACTTTGTCGTGATCGATATTGATGTCATTAGTCATTACACATTTACACGTACAATTAAAAGATAAAAAAAGGTATGATTAAAAAAGAGGCCACGGAAAATCATGCATGAGAGGAAAAAAAGGGAGGGGGGGGGTGGCGTGGGCAGTCGGGCACCGTTATTGAGAAGGCGTGGCTGATTTCATGGTGTCGAATTGTCGATATATGATTTTAATTATTAATTTTTAAAAAAATAAATAAATTGGAAGTGGTCCAGTCCTGTTTTGTGTTGTGTTATTGTGAGGGAGGGTTGGGTTGGTTTGGTGGGGTTATTAATAAAGGTGACGATTATTGTGCTCTTGTTTTGCTTTGCTTCCCGGTGGCGCGCGCAGCTGTATCTTCTATAAAATAAACCGAAAAAGGAAACCACTGCTTGTATACATTGAATTTGGCTCACCTATCCTAAACAGTATACACCACCCAGTCACCCACTACGAAACAGAAAAAAAAAAAAAAAAAAAAACTTTTTGCCACAGAAATAAACATGTTGTTGAGGATGCATTATGAACACCACAGTCACTAACTAATTATATCATTCACCCTACACTCTCCTTTGTTTTTACAATAATAGTTGCATGACAAAATATATGAACATTATATTCTTATTTAGTTCGTGAATTTCATAAAATGTAAGGTCTCGAATTTATACAAGAAGTCGAAGTCTAAGTAATGAGAGAGATTAATGAACGCACGAGATATATAGCTGTCATGTTGTGTATTGTATGTAAACAAAGTTGACTAACATTACAATAGAGTACGTGATGATCGATTAGGTCAATATGAGGTGTCCCATTTTGAGCTCTGGTTGGTAAAGAAGCTTTCCTTGTTGCAGGAAATTCAAGCTAAAGTAAGTTTGAGCTCATTCCTAGTTAACACTCAGCCCTCTTGCATATTGCCCAGTTGATCTTTCTGCTAAACTTATACTTCATCCCTTTGGCGACATAGTACTTACAAATATAGAATTTTTTATGACAATTTTGAAAAAGAGTGAAATATTAAAATGTATTCAACAACAATAAGCAAGTCAATTACAAATAAAGCTGCCCTCTTGACTTTCAAATTAAATGTTGCCTTAGCCTTACCCATTAGTTGTCAATATTTATCTCCATAATTGTGGAGAAATTCCAATTTTTTTTTTTTTCAATAAAAAAAAAACCCTACCATCCATTAGCCCTTCTTTTATCTATTTCTTTTTTATTATCATTTTTTTTTCATGAAGGTAAAAAAATCATGAAGTTGGTTGCAATACTTGCATACCTTAAGCAAAGCCGCGTTTAAGGATGTAATGAGTTGGTTGCCCACTTTGACCGCTTGGTATCGTGACCATTATCCATTAAAGTTATAAAACTTGGGGTGATGATTATGTTTTGATTGCTTGTATGCAAAGTTGTTTGCCAGTTCGACTCTTGAAACCTAAAAGAGGTAAAATCTCTTGTTAATTTTCTAAACTTGGCGTGAACTGCTTGTTTTTTACCAGTCTAAAGAATTAATTTGGTTCACGAAAGTTAGCCTAGAACACCCTCGGTTACCAAAAAAAAAAAAAAGTTGTTTGCATCAAAATCTAAGAACAAATTTGTCTTGTTGTGTTGAGTAAAATCAATAACATGACTATATTATATGTGTTTGGTATAGGAGTGTTTTTTTTTTTTCTTGGAAAATTTGAATTTATGACCTCTCTAAAATTATTATTAGACTAATAGTTAATTTGTGGATTTAAATAAGTATTAATGAACGCAAGTAAGGTCCTTTACTCCTTAACGAAGTAAGTAGTAGTTTCTCCTGGCCGAGCAAACCACAGGCAATTTACATTTAATTTTGTTTTCTTTATTTTCTAAGGGGCAATTAATTCTTGTAAGTAGACAATTAGTGTCAAATTATAAGTTTCTTGTAAATAGAAACGACTACTTTACAATCATCGTTTTAGAGATTTTGATTCCTCCTACATAAATTATTATTTTGTTCAAAAATAAAATAAAATTTTGGAGATTTTTGTGAGATGCATGAAATCTATTTCTTTATAATTTTTTGATAAAATGCGGGCTAAACCAAATAACAAGAACAAAACTAAGTAGACACTAAATCAGCATTCTAGCAACACAAACAAAGTCATCTAACACGGCCTGAATACCATCATGGAAGGCCCAAGTCAAAAGAATAACTCAAGTAATTCGTGCGGATTCTTCCCCTAACAAAAGAAGAGATCTTGCAGAATTGCCGAAATTGAGCACAATTTTGCATAGCCCACTTACCTAATTTGTCAATAACATGATTCCTTTTCTTGTAAACATGAGACAAATTAAGGACCATCCCCTCTTTAGTTAATGCTGACAGCTTTGATCAAAGTGGCTAAGAGGTGGAAGCCACAATCCTCTTGCTGAATAAAAATCACAACATTGCTAGAATTCATTTCGTCAAGAAGATTCTAAAAGCCCTTGGGAATGATTCATGTTCTTGGTTCTCAAAGCATCTCAAATAAGTGTATTCATCACCTAATATTAGTTTCTTCTAATATCTCATGAGTTTCATGTTATTGATGTAAAATTTATGTAGTTATGATAAAATTACAATGCTCAAAATAGTTGTAATTATAACCAAATCATAAGTGTTCAATAGTTGATATTTTAAGATTTTTACTATATATTGTCTTCATCCTAAATGTGTGTTAATAGTCATCCAATTCTTATTTTTATATGGCCATCATATAAATAAGCTCACAACATTATTTATACTTTGTATGAGAAAAAGTCATATTTGTATGAAAATTTATTGGTTTTAGTTTTGGATAATATATGTGTCAAAAAAAATGGTGGATATATAACCATTAAACAAATTAGTTATGGAGATGAAAAATCAGTAAAGAAAAATAATTTTTTATAGGAGTAAAGAAAATTAATTATTAGATGAATTGGTTATAAAAATGGCAAATAAGTCAAATCATAATGTTAAATAGGCCTAACAACTTGGAGAGGGGGGGAGAGCGTAAAACTCATGAGATTCCCGATATTGAGAAAATCATAATGAACTTTTCACGCCAAAACTACCTTATCATATTTAAAAAAAATCCAAAAATGCCCTATAAATATAAAACCAAAAATGGCCTCTTATCCAATTGTTTTTCCTCACTTTCATTTTATGAAAACTCATTACACAAATATTCTTTTATAATTTATTTTTTACAACAACATTTGAGTAATCAAATTGGATTTGATTCCGATTGTTACCATTTAGTACACACTTTTATGAGAATCACCTTGATTCCCATTTCGATTCTTTATGGTTAGTAAATATGTTTGATTCTGATTTGTCCTTACTCCAATTTATTCTTATTATAATTTACACTATTTTTATTCATTTTGATTCTAGTTTAGTAAACATGCCTTAAATAATTTGCAAATGAACAATAAACTATCTCATAAATTCATAATGATCTTTTATTTATTCAATCAATAATGAAAAATTCTATACATATCTTACCAAACACACTTTATATCCTACATGCATAAAAAAACTTCGAGTGGGCACCATCATAAATGTGCATGTGAGTGAGCGTTCGAATGATTGGTTATGAGCATTCGAATACTCACTCAAGTGCCCACACGTGTGGACAAACTTGCACACACGAGAGTAGCTTTACCTACATGAATACACGATGCATCTAAATTTTTTCTCCAAAATTTCCAATTTACCACCATCACGTGACACAGGTTTCTACTTGCCAAGAAAAAGATATCTCCCGCGCCCACTGTTGAGAAACACAAGAACGGTAGCTACACACACAGTGAAGACTGAAGACTGTAGCAGATCTCAGACGTTAACTCCAAATCTCATAACGACCTCTTAATATTTCTTACTATAAATAAATTTCAAATACAAGTGGTCATAATAATTAATATGACATATTCACTCTCAACAAGCAATTAACAAATAAAAATGAACCTGTGCCCAACAAGCAGCTGGTGGAGAAGCCATGGAACCTTGCGAACTCTGCACCTATTGCTCCTGGGTCAGGTCGTGTCTTTTGTTCTCGCACTCATGAGCTTCACTTCCTCTCTCATAGCCAATCTCGGTAACCTTAACCTTAACCAAACCAACCCATTTCAAATTTCTTGTTGGGTTTTGATATATAATGGTTTTGTGATTGATGTGTGCAGGTGTGGATACGCCTATTACACAGACTGCATTCACTTACATAAGTTTGGTTTTGGTTTATGGGGGCATCTTGCTGTATAGGCGTGACAAACTGCGGGTATTTCTCAGTTTCCAAATTTCAATTCCTTCATTTTTAACCTGTTTCAAGAAATAGATAAAAAAATATATCGTTTAAGCTACTTTTACTGTGATTCGCCATTAATGTTCCATTTGGTGATATGGGCAATGAAGAAATTGAGAACTTGGGATTTGCAGGTTTCTTGGTATTGGTATCTTCTATTGGGGTTTGTTGATGTTGAAGGGAACTATCTTGGTGAGTGCTAATGGTTGAGCTTTCTTTCATATGCTCAAACTCAGTCGTTTCTGGGGTTTATTTGCTGCTTGTAATGCTGGTTAAAGTTCTTATTGATCATTTCTCCCTTGGACATCGATTTGCTAGTGGTTGGGAATTGGGATCAAATCTCTGGCTCCATTGTGACATTGGGTTGGTCATTCTTTGATGTTTGTTGGGGATGATTTTACACCAAGGATGAGTTAGATCTTAAAAAAAATCACCCTTCATGGCCAATCCCAACTGCATATAGGTAATGATATGTGGAAAAATGAACTTTATGTTTTTTGATGCAGTTAACAAAGCATACCAGTTCTCATCAATCACTAGTGTGACATTATTGGACTGTTGGACAATAGCTTGGGTCATAATTTTCACATGGATTTTCCTAGGCACTCGATATTCCCTATGGCAAATGTTTGGTGCAGCCATCTGTGTGGTGGGGCTTGGTCTGGTGCTCCTCTCTGATGCAGGGGCGGGTGGTGGAGGTGACTTTCTCTTATGCCTTTTTGGATTTATTTTTCTATTTTTGAGTAATTGTTGTGAAGAATAATGTTTCAAACTTATAAAAAGATGATTTTCTTTTGAGTTGTCGAATTATCTCTGATGGGTGAAGTATTCCTAGTTGGTTATTGAAACTACAAGTATACTAAAAACTTTCAAAAGAAAAAAAAAAATGAAATACATGTATCCTTTAAACAGTTCTAATTCTGTCAGTGGAATCATACCGAGTTATGTAGCATCTTGTAATCATTTTCATTCATCCTTCAGGTGGCTCAAGACCTCTCCTTGGAGACATTCTTGTCATCGCAGGAACAGTTTTCTTTGCAATGAGCAATGTTGGTGAGGTTGGTGAATCCTTTTGAGCTCTTGTAATTTCTGTCAGTTTATCCCTGTAGAAAGGTATCAGTTGTATGAAATGAAGCTACTTCAGGTCAGATTTTGTACATATTATTGTTTTTATATCATATTTTGAGTTGCTTATCTTCATAGTCCTTCCTAAACTGCAGGAGTTTTGTGTTAAGAAAAAAGACCGTGTTGAAGTAATATGCATGATCGGTGTTTATGGATTCCTAGTGAGTGTGTGTCAGATGTATCCTTTTCATTACGAAATGCATGCAAGACAGTGGCTTCATAAAATCTGTACCATGATTCTGCATTGAAGAACACATAATTTCTTTAATTCCTTAACCTTCTTTTAGATCTATCATGGAATTAAAGAGTCTGGAGTCAATCAAGTGGTCAACAGATATTGTAAGTATTCTTAGCCTTGTATAATTTGTGATTTGATTTGACCAAATAAATAAACATGTGAATTAATGCAGCTTAAATTGTGAAAAGATTGTTCATAGTACCTATATCCTGTCGTGAATGTTCTGCAGCATTCTGGGCAGTTCTTCCACCTTTATTAGTTTTGTAACTAGGTTTACATCCCTTCCTTGCTTCTTAAGTTGAATGCTATTTTTTTTTCTCCAGATATTAGCCTTTGCTGGCTATGCTCTATCAGGCTTTATGTTCTACACACTTGTTCCAATCGTTCTCAAGGTCAATTTCCTTCTTATTAACCGTTGTTGGCAAAATTGCCTTATAGAATATCATTCACTTTTCAGTATGGCTTTATTAGCATGCAAGCATTTATATGATGCAAAACTAGTTACAATGCCATTGCAAATACCTGAAAAAGGGAAGTGGATGGAAATACTTTAGTTGTTTAATTCTAGCAAGCACTGTATTAACAAATTAGGATCTGAATGAACTTACTACAAATTTAGAAAGCAATTGGATACATTGCCTCCCATGGAGTGAAGCAATTTTGAGAGCTACTCACTATTAATATCTCTAATGGGTCTTTTGCATACAGCTGAGTGGAGCCACATTGTTAAATCTCTCTATCCTCACAGCTGATATGTGGGCAGTTATTTTTCGCATCTTTTTCTACCACCAGCAGGTAACCCTCTATAATTTTTGAATTTTTGCAATTATTTAAGTTCACACCTTCTATCCCCTTTGTTCACACTGATAGCAAACCTGACTTGATATTAACTCCAATGCAGGTAGACTGGCTGTACTATCTAGCTTTTGCAGTCGTAGTTATCGGACTCATCATTTATTCAGTAACGTACGTTCTGAGTCTTCTAACCTTGTATTAAATAGTCAATCTACCTTATTGAAATTAATCATTACAATTTACAAGAACACATGATTGTTTGCAAACAGGGAAAAGGATCCTGCTCCTGTTACTGAACTTGAGAATGGAAACCCGAGCTTGCAGTACCAAGTTCTTGAGGATGAAAGTGCTACATCTAGAAATGAGTCTTTGACTTCGTCAGGGGCATAGAAGCAGTGGCCATGACTTTAAATATCAAAATCTGCTGACATGTAATGCTGGAAACCTGATATGAATTTCATCTTAGGCAGGGATTGGCTCAATTTGTACCAAATGCACAACTGGGAAGAGATGTGTTCTACCTTCTGTGTTATATCAACAGCCTTGACAAGCTCTACTTTTTGGAAAAGGGATGTCAATTACAGGGAGTAGACAGGACAGACAGGCAGTTTTAAGGGAGAATCTGCAGTCCATGCTAGTGCATTAACTGTTGGGTATTGAGAAGAACACTCTTTGGAGACTTGCTAGTTATCCAAACTATTATTTGTTTTTGAAATTGAAACATCTCATTATGTAAAGCAAACCTTACATGTAATGAATGTCTGAAATGTATGATCTATGGATATGTTAGAATTTCAATGTTATAATCTTTTACAAATACAACATTTCTGAACTAGAGTCATGTGGACATGTCAACTGGGTAGGATTTTGTTCGTCATATAAGAAATACAGAAATGAATGTCACGACCAAATATTTTAATTTCCAAGCAAAGGAAGAGATGGCAAATGTGAGGGAGATAAAGGGATGATAATATACAAAATAATTGTCAAACTAGTTAGAAATTAAAAATGACCAATTAGCTATTTTCCCATCTCCCTTATCCAGATTTGAAAAAAAGTAGAAACTAAAAATCATTTGAAACCCAATGGAATTGGGCTCAAATTATAAAAGCCTAAGTATTGTCCCATGGGCTTCAGAATAAATCTAACATAAACCAATAGAAAAGCTCCACTTTTCCTAATTCAACTCCCCTATAAATACCCCAAACCATAATCCAAGAAAAACCCAAATTTCCCTCCCTCCAACTCCCACAAACTGACATGGACCAACGAAACTCCAACAGCAGCAGCAGCACCACAACCCCAACCTCCTCCACCTTACAACCACCCCCCACTGAACAACCCCCAACCCAACCCCAACCCCAACCTCACCCACACCCACCACCTTCCTCAGCTGCAACCCCTTCAACCTCAACCCCAATCCCTAACCCCTCCCCAAACCCTAACCCTAACCCTAAACCCTCAACCCCATCATTACCCCCAGTCCCTTCTCAGCTCCCCCAGTCCCTTCCAAGCCCTTCTTCACAGCCCAGGCCTCCCTCCACATTGACTCGCCCGTGGCCGCAGTCCCATTTTGCTCACTTCCCCTCGCCTTCTTCTTCAGCTTCCTCCGGGCCTCCCGCCTCGCCTTCCGCCACCGCGCCTCCGCAGTCGAGGGGCGGCATTGCCCTTGGTGTTCCGGCGCATCACCCTAGCCCTTCTTCTTCTCAACCCACTTCGTTCTCGAGCTCTTATGGCCAGCATTTTGGTGGCCTGGGCCGGGGCGGGGTCAATGTGCCCGAACCCGTTTCCAATTCCAATGCTTCCCAGGTGACCTTTTAGTTCCATTAACTATTATAGTGACTATTTGACATGTTGGGTGACCAAAAGAACTGAACTTTGTGGTTTTATTCTGTATCTATTTTGTATTTTTTCTTAGCCGCTAGATAGCGAGTTGGTTTTCTTATTGTAGATTGCGGCTGTCTTTGTGTGGTTTACTTGCTTGAATATTGATTAGATGTATTGGGACATATAGGTGAGGCCAATGCAAGGAATAGGGATGATGGGTTCCATGGGTTCGAGTTCTCAAATGCGGCCAGCTGGTATTACTACACACCATCCACAGAGACCTGTGCAATCCTCTCTTAGACCACCTTCTACCACAAGTGCTCAGTCCCCTTCTTCCCAAGTCAGTATGCAGTTTCCACATTTACTATTTTGGTTTTAATGTTGTTTTTGTGGTTCATAGACACATGTGAATTTATATATATCATGTAACAGTGCTCTGTCCTATGCAGAAGTTGTGTTGCCTGTTAAGGTTTTCCTGGTTGGCTTATGGAGGAATTTTTTATTATGAAGCCATCTTTTTTTTTTTTTGCTTGCATATAAGTATGGCGGATTTGTTCATTCTTACTGCAATGTACAGTAGGTGCTTGCATATTCTCCAGTTGCCTCTTTGCATCAATAACTGGACATTCTACATTTTGGAGAAGAAAAGGAATTATTGGACTTGCATTGTTAAGTTCATTGTTCATCCAAGGATTTGATGATGATGATGATTAACAAAAAATGCTATAGCATTATTTTAATTTAGTTTCCAAGAATCGGGGAACCTGGAATCATTTCTCCTTCATTATTGTATAAGACAAATACTCTCTGGGGGTTCAATTTTGTGTCCTGTCGTCTCTTCCAGGGTCGGATCACAAATTCATTTATTTTAAACCTTTATAATCTGCTATTAACAGCTTGTTCTTGTTGTGCCTTGTGAAAAATTTCTAGTGACTAAAGTCTTTTTTCCTATTCTGTAAGTGTTTTTGCTAATTCCATTTCCTTTATGCAGAATTTCCAAGGGCATAGCCTTTTACGAGTCTCAACAGTGGGATCTCCTAGTTCATCACAAAATACATCTCCGGGTTTGCAGCCTCATACTCAGCCATGGTTATCATCTGGATCACAAGGGAAGCCTCCTATACCATCCCCTTCATATAGGCAGCAGCTGAACTCATCATCCTTGCAGCAAAGATCACATGTTCTGCAGCAGCAGCACCATCCTCTTCCTACAGCTTCACAGCAACAGCACCATTCCCTGCCTGCAGCTTCACAGCAGCAGCATATGTCATCTGTGCAGAATCAACAACCTTCATCGCATCAGGGAAATGAGCATTTTGGGCAACAAGTTCAACCATCAAGGGTCCCACAGGCTACTCCCCGTCAGCAACAAATTACAAGGGGTCAGAGCCTGGTAAATCAGAAGTCTTCCTCTGTTGCAGCAGTGCAGCCTAACACAGTCCAACCAGGGAACCAAAATAGAACTGCTAGTGCAGAAACTGATGAAACTTGTAATAGAATACTTAGCAAAAGAAGCATCCATGAGCTAGTCAACCAGGTTAGCCATGTTGGCTATATTTCATATTTATATTTCTTACTACTAGCATCATATTCTTGTGAATTTGTGTTGAAGTTTCATCTGTACATTGTTAAAGCTAAATTTAGAAGACATCCATTTCATGCTAGAGTGGATGCGTATAATATCTTTGTTTTCATTTAGAATTCATGTGCAATTTGATTTTTCCTTTTGCCTTATGTCATTAAGTTTTCTGCTTTTTGACAGATTGATCCATTGGAGAGGTTGGATCCAGAAGTTGAAGACATTCTCATGGACATTGCAGATGAATTTGTTGATTCTGTGAGTGATTGAGCTAATATTTCGTATTTTTATTGTCTTGCACCCAAAGGAGATCACTGATTATTATTCAGCATTTATGTCTAAGAAATTCTTGGCTAGTTAGAATTGCATTATTTCGTGAAACTGGACCTTTTTGTAGGCTTTCTATCCATGGTTATTTTTTGAGCTTGTTCTTGCAGTATGAATCTGTATATTATTTGACAAAAGAATCAGAAGAACATGTAGTACACATATTTACGTGTTGTGAGATTTGTTCTATTTTTCTCTAAGAAGGAATTTTCAGTTTTTTCTTCATTTAGTTCTTTCATTGAATGTATTTGATTGGTCAGTTGGTGGCAATTCAAGAGGGAATTTTTCCTGAATTCTTGAAATGCCTAATGTTCAGATTTTCTAAATTTTTAAATATTTATATCTTTTCCTTTTTGGTTGAACTCATGGATATCCTTTGTCCAGATCTTGTCTAGCTGAAATAATGCTTGGGCATGAAGAATCTGCCTCAGTAATAAGGCATTATCGTAGACAGGACTAATTTTATAGGATAAGGCTTATTTTTCTTTTGCTTCACATCTTTTAACATACTTGACAATGATCGAGCAATTTCCATTATACTCTATGATAGTTCTCGAGATATTGCTATTCTATTTCTGTCATAATTCTTATGCTGACAGTATTTTCTTTTCCTTTGGGCAGGTTACAACATTTGGTTGCTCATTAGCCAAGCATCGAAAATCAACTACATTAGAAGCAAAAGACATACTTCTACATCTTGGTTAGTTATGTGGCAGAAGTCCTCGATGATTTTTATGTTCACATTATGTACATGTAGTGCTTGATCTTCTGTATCTTATTTTGTTTCATACAGAAAAAGAGTGGAATATAACTCTTCCTGGGTTTGGTGGTGATGAGATTAAGGGCTTCAGAAAACCAGTAAGCATTGAACTGTTATTTGTAGTATTTTAAACTTAAGGACCTATTCTTGTGCTTATGGTGATGATGTATTTCATACATTGGGAAAAAAAAACTTTTAATGCTTCATTAATTCTTGGTTATTGTCTTTGCAGCTTACGAATGATATTCACAAGGAGCGCCTTGCTGTTGTAAGTTTGGCCTGTGTATTTTCCCCATTTTATGGACATTCATACATCTGTATATGTGTGTAAGTGAATTTTGGGTTTGCAGTTGGCACATGCATGATATCTTTGCTCAGTTTTGATTGAAACTTGGGTGGTTAGATAATTTGATATATGCATGATAATGTTAGAAATATTTAATACTATTGTTATCTTTGCACCCATTTACTTTTAATTTATCTTTGCCCTGCAGATAAAGAAGTCCGTAGTAGCAAATGAGACAACAAATACTAGGAATTCCACTGGACAAGCCACTGGAAATGCAAAGGGTAGTCTGGTAAAGACACCTGCCAATATCATAAGCTCCCAAAACAACAAAATGCGTGAAGTTACTTAATGGAATCTACTGATGTGAGCAATTGTATACTAAAAAAGGTATGTTAAATCTGATGCAGATATTTGTGTTCATAGCTTATGCTTATACATGAGGTTATCCGGAAGCTAATTGATACGGATATTTGTGTTCCCAGATGTTGTATGTGCTTATCTGCAATTATGCATGGTTCAGAATTTCCATAGAGAAAGGTTTCTCTCATTTGTGGTGGCTATGATGTTTAGCCTGTGATACTTGTGGAAGTGGTTAATAATGGATCCTAATCGTTCTCAAGGAACCTTGGTGGCTGGTTTGCCAAAACATTTGTTGTTATTTCTTTTGTGTGCGCCTGCACACAGTGTTTTCTCTGTGAGACTTGACCATATGACATATGTGCATGTTAGGTTATCAAATGAATACCGGAAGTCCTTAAACTTCCTCTTTTTCTGATTTAGAGTCAGAAATTCAATTTTTGGTTAGGCTGCTGCTCCCAATGTTTCACAGAGTCCCTTGTGATCGAACAAGAAAGGAGTGGTTGTCATGTTCATTCAGTTTTTGTTAAACGTTGCATGTGGTTTCATATTTTTACATTGGTGTGCAGTGCTGGTTGTTGTGCTTTTTGTCTAAAGGTTGGTAGGTCTCTGGCATCTCATAGTTTCATATGGTGCAGGGGCCAAATGTTGCAGCACAAAATTTTGACGTGATGGTGCAGAATGCAAATCCCAGTCGCCCAAAGTCTTGCCCTGTACATCAGTGCATTTGACCAGGGACGGAATATAGAAGGGACTAAGATGGGCCGTGGCCGCTGCAAAGTTTTGAAAATAGAATACCAAAGTCTAGTCTTCTAAAAAATCAATGTGTTGAGACTTGAGCATATGTGTCACTTGTAAAAAGTTTTTTCTTTTCTTCTATTCTATCTTCGCGTGAACACTAAGGAGGTTCTCAGTATTAATTACCTTTTATGTTAATTATCTTTGCAAGTGGGCAAATTCCAAAAATCCTTTATCTTGAGGAGGATTTCCTCTTAATATTTAGGGTATAATTGTGTTTTCCACCAAAGTATGAGCACATAACAATTTACATGACAATAGGATGACAAAACAAAAAGAGAGCAAACTCATTAGGGGTAAACATGTGTGGCCACATGTTTTTGTTTAGTCATAGAAGATGTGCTAATTGTGTGGGATACCACTATACACTATACCAGACATGTGTGCATTTCCTTTATTTATTTTCACATGTATACTGCCATGTGCTGTGCTGAACCTGAGCTATTCAGTACACATCATGTCTTCAAATGACAAACCCTACCATGTTCTGAAGAGCAACATTGTGAAAGAGGCTAAAGTTCCGGCTAGGCAAATTGGTTTGGTTGCCTATAATACCAAATGATAATATCAATCAAGCATGAGCACATTCGTTAGCTAGGCATGCATGCTTTGCTATGATGCCATCTTGCTGTGTATTACTTCAACTATGATTAAATAAATTCAATGATTATCACCTTTCCAAAGTAATTAATAAATAGAGATATATATGTGCTTTTTGTAATACTGGCGTCACCAGACTCACCACATTGTTTGGTTCAATTATAATGCAGGTGGTAGGTAGAGCCGGGATCTATTTCCAACGAATAACTCTAATTTAATCTGGACCGACACTCTATTATTGAAAGCTGTGAATCTATTATCTAATTGCAGGATCTTTAATCAAAGTTTCAATATTTTACATGCGTAAAATATTAGCTGCTGTATGCAGTCACAAGTGAAACTGTCACCATGGAGACTATGGAGTAGTCTGAAATTGCTCGTCAGTTTGAGTTTATGAGAAATCAAATTATATCACTATAATCATAGAGCACTTATCTTTGACCAAAGTTCTACTTTTATCTTATCCTCTTGTAAATAAGAAATAGTAACATCTTAAGTTTTTAGAGCTCATTTGGTTTAAGTTTTAGAGACCTGAAAATGGAAAATAAATTTTATTCCCATGTTTGGTAAGTACAGAGAAGGCAAATTAATTTCTAATCCAAGAGAATTTGATGTGCTTATTGGGAGGAAAATAAAACCTTTGCTAGAGCAATGAAATTGATTTCCTCTCTCTTAGGAAAACATTTATTGTTTTTTTTTTTTTTACAAAACTAACCCTATTATTATTTCAAAATAAATAATAAATTATAGTACAATTAAAAAACTGACCAAATACAACATTTATTGCTTTCACATTCCTTTCTCCCTGGAAAATGCAAAGGAATTGTTTTCCCAAGAAATCAATTTCGTGAACCAAACAAGCCTTTAAGGTTAATTCAAGTAATGTCTATTTAGTCTAATGGATGACATTAAATTTCTTTTTGTCGGAAAATATTCTAAATTTAAATTTCATCGATAAGAATTAATTAATTAAAAATATATATTCGAACTAATGACTGAATGTGCATCCCTAAGTTGCTCAATAACTGGAATAAGCATCTTAATATTAAGGGTCTGTTTGGTTCAAATTTTGGAGGCATATGAATGAGAAATCAATTTTATTTTCTGGTCCAAGGGAAATGATTTCCCTTATTGGGGAGAAAATGAAACCCTTAATGGAGCTAGGGTTTTGTTTTCCGAGTTAATTACATTTACACCCCCTGAGGTTTATCGTATTTTCACATACACCTTTTCGGGTTTCAAAAATTACATATACACCCCCTGATATTTCAAAACAATTGCATATAACCCCCTATAAGAGAAAAAAATAAATAAACAAAAAAGAAAATATTTGTATTGAGGTTTGGACCTTACACCTTGAGTAATCTTATTAGGTCATTTCACCCCTTAGCATGCCTTTTTGTATAATTTTTCATCATTTTTCGTCTCACTATAAGGGATTATATGCAACAGTTTTGAAATCTCAGGAGTGTATGTGTAATTATTAAAACTTCATGAGGTGTATATGTAATTATTGAAACTTCATAGGGTCTATGTGAAAAGGCGATAAACCTCAGGAGGTGTAAGTGTAATTAATTCTTTATTTTCCCCTCTTTTGGGAAAATATTTATTACTTATTTTGTGGACTAAACTAACCCTAATATTTTATTAAATTAATTTAAAAAATATTGCTTTTGTTTAATAAATAAGGATATAATCATATAATTAAAAAAAATTAGACCAATTTTATTTTTTATTTTTTCACAAACCAAATAAGGAAATGAAAATGAAAAAGAAATTATTGATTTTGAAAAAGACGTAAGAATTGAGTTCCGCTAACTAAACAGAGGATGTGCAATAAAAACCAATTAAATTAACGTGAGCAGTAAGAGAATTGCATTCTGATGTGTAATCCAAATTTGACTTTTGTAATGCTCTTTATTTGATAGTTACTAATATTAATAAACATTCTGATTCATGTTCCTATCTCCGCAATAATTAATAGCCAAGGAATTAAGCTTAAAATAATTTACATTTATTTAATAGAAAGACGAATTCATTTGGCAGTATGCAACCACAATCAACATGTGAAAACAAAAAGTTGACATTAATATATTATGTTAAAAGGAACAAAAATAACCCCACACGGCACACCCATTACATCCGGTCCCATTTTGATAGCTTTACAATATTGCAGGATCTTGGCTTTGCCAAAACTTTTTATGCCCATGAAAAGGAATATTCCTGCACCTAACGGGATGACAAATTTGACGATAAAAACTTATTATCCCATAAAGAATAAAAAACAATAATACCAATTTCGCATTATTGAATTTCACATCAGTGATGATAATCAAGACTTCAAAAATATGACCCCAAAATGTATAAATATAAATAAACCCATTGAGATAAACTCAATCAACCTAGGCCTAGAATTAGATACGTTCTCAACTAAACTCTCAATTTTAGCACAAATGAAGAATACTATGCTGAGTTGGGAATTTTCACCATTGTAAGTTGTAATTTACAATGAAGACAGAATAAAACAAAGTAATTATCTTGGCCAAAAAAAAAAAAACAAAGTAATTAAAGTTAATGAATCAAAATGAATGAATGAAGAGATTAGGCAAGAATGAGATCCACTAGGAATATGCCACCTGTGGGGCTATGATTGGTCGAAAAATACAGAAGGCAGTTCGTCATCGACTCAGCTTTGGTACCGAGACTATAGGGAATATACATATACAGATATACTTCCGAGACTCCTTGCGGCAGCTCATCAGTTTCGCATCGCCCTCTTCGTCCCTTCGAATCGGACGAAACCAAACCCCAATATATATATATATATATAAACGTGTGTATGTATATGTTGGTTGTGTATAATATAATATACGCGCGCATATACATACACATTATATAGATACTCCTCTCGCTGTCTGCAAGTAACGCCCTAATCGTTCTGAGCTTGACAGCGGTTATGGAGAGCGTGATGGCGAATTCTCATGGTGTGGTGGTCGGTGCAGAAGGCGACGGCGTTTTGGGTTGTCAGCTGAAGCGCGAGAAGCTCATTATCGATACTGACCCTGGAATTGGTGAGTTCAATTTCGATTCCATGTCTCTTTTTCACTTGATCAGGTTCTTTGCATTGTTATTCCTCTGTTTGGTTGCTGAGAAAAATGTGGGAAAAGAAAAGAGGCGAGGCTAAAGTATTTGACTTTTTTGTTTTGGGATGCTTTTAGTTGTGGAAAGTGAGGAACTTGCCTCAACTAAGCCCAAAAAAATAAAAAACAAAAACAGTTGAATTAGGCTCAATTGTTTACCACTTTAGAGTTAAGTTTAGCTTGTGCTTTTCGTTCATTTGATCTACCTTATTTTTGGTACATTTTCTCAGCAGCCAAACGGAGTTTTCTACTTTGAAGTTTTTCTTTTCGAATACTTTATTGTTTGTTTGTTAAATAATGATTTGGCGTTAGCATGAGAATCTTTAGCAAATATATTAGTTATGTATGTGAAATGTGATTGTATTGTGGAATTATGTTTTTTGCCAATCTCACTTTTTCTGGTTTGACTTTTTTCGCCTCGTTTTGATAAGATTAGTTTGGAACTGACAAAGCACCAAACCTCACTTTATTTTTCGGATGTAGAATCCCCAATCTGTTGCGAAAAACTGCTTATTTTTCCCGTTTTGCAACAACTAGGGCGAAATGGGGTTCTACCAGGAAACCAGTTTTCACCAAGATAGTTTGGAACAGGGAATTGATGAGAATGAAAGGCAACAATTGTTTTTTGACTTTAACATTTTGATTTTTCAGACGTCAACTGCTTTTTTTGATGTGGTTCCTGCAAAAGCTTTTCAAAAGCATGTGCTATAACATTTGAAAAGGCAAGAAAAACTTAGAGAAAAAGAGAAGTGGGGAGGTTTTGTTGGGCGGTGGTGGGAAGTTGTTACATTCAATGTATCAATATGCCCTCTTATGAATCAGTTGGAGGTTTAGAAATTTATAATTCCTGTATAGGGCGGGATTCAAATAACATTTACTAAGTTTGATTAAATGATATTGGGAAATTTTTTGGTTGTGGATATATAGATACTGGTTTATCTATACTAGAACAGCGAAGAATGTCTCTTTTTTTTTTCCAACATGTTTTCATGTGTGATATTTCTATTGGAAATTGGCAGATGATACTATGGCTATCTTAATGGCATTTCAAACTCCAGAGTTGGAAATCTTGGGCTTGACAACAATATTTGGTAATGTTACCACAGAAGATGCCACTTGCAATGCCTTGCTTCTGGTATGTACTTGTATCAGTCGATATCCATCTTCTTTTACAGTGAGTCTTTATAATGACTTCGGGTCTGTCTGTCTATCCCTTTTTCTCTTCTTGAGTATGTTCATGATCAATTAGTGTTTTTTAATGCGCAAAAGGATAGTGTGAGATCGCAGGGCATCCAGGTTTGCCTGTGGCAGAGGGAAGCCCCGAGCCTCTGAAGGTAATTATTTTGATTTGTATTCCTTGGCTTAACCTGCATTATTCGTCTTCATTAGAGTTGGACCACAACTGAGATTAACCTTGGAACATATGGCCTGCTTTCTTTATAATTTTATATGGAACATTCTCTAGAGATTACACCTTTATAGTTCTGTGTCACTTTTTTTTTCTTCTCGGGCCCACTTTCATTACATTTTATAGGTTAATTACCCTTCTCCTCCTTTAATCTTCTAATAACAAACTTTATTTAGTTTGTCATAACCATGTTTCTTTTTGGAAAAAGGGTGGAACGCCACGTGTTGCTGACTTTATTCATGGCTCTGATGGGTTGGGGAACATATATCTACCTTCTCCAAAAACAAAGAAAATTGAGAAGAATGCTTGTGAATTTTTAGTTGATATGGTCTCTGAACATCCTGGTGAAGTATCTATACTTGCCCTTGGTCCCTTGACAAACTTAGCATTGGTAAGTTGAAGTATCCTTTTTATTTTATTGTCTGTGCTGCCCTGAGCTTCTGAACTCTTAGTAATCTTCCCTATTTTGTTGATGTTTCCTTGTTCAGGCAATCAAAAGGGATTCTTCCTTTGCGAAAAAGGTGAAGAGGGTGGTCGTACTTGGTGGTGCCTTCTTTGCATTGGGAAATGTAAATCCTGCTGCTGAAGCAAATGTAAGTGCCCTTCTTTCTGCCATAATGATCCTACAAGTAAATAGTGGTTGACCAAGTTTTTTCATGTTTTACCTAGAAGAAAACTTTGTCCTGAAAAATTGTGTGGGATTTTTTTCATCCCTCTATCCTACTTTCGCCTCATATTCTTGTATAACTGCAGTTAATTGTTGCTAAGACTGTTATTCATTTCCCTTTTCTGAGGAGAATGAATTTTTTGCACCAAAAGTTGTGAGTCTAATGTTAATGTTCCTTAATAGTAACTTTAAATGCCACATTCATAGTTTGATGTTGAGTTCTAGACTTCTAGTTGTAAGTTGCAAAGTAGGAGACTATCCAAATTTACTTGACCGGATTCATCTCAACGAAGACACCAATCTCTGACTTGCAGATTTATGGAGACCCGGAAGCAGCAGATGTTGTGTTTACGTCTGGGGCAAACATTACTGTTGTTGGAATAAATATTACGACCCAAGTTAAATTTACAGGTGGACCTCCAGTTTATAGCTTGCTTGACTTTCCAGACCATCTTCTCCTGTGATGTCTTATGGGAATTGTGAAATAGAATCTCTCTGACTTGATCACTGTTTGCGGTTTCAGATGATGACCTCCTTCAATTGCGGCAATCTGAAGGAAAGTACGCTAAATTCATAAGCGACACATGCAAATTCTACAGAGATTGGCATGTGAAATCTGATAGTGTTTATGGTAACTGCTTATATGTGATAACCCTGCACTTACCTATTCAATAATTGTTAGTGTTTCATATTTTGTTTGATGCATTATGTCTCAATGACTTCTCTGACATATGTTTCAGGGATTTTCCTTCATGACCCTGTCAGTTTTGTAGCACTAGTCCGTCCTGATCTCTTTACATACAGGAATGGGGTTGTGAGGGTTGAGACTCAGGGCATCTGTGTTGGGCACACACTGATGGATCAAGGACTAAAAAAGTATGAGCAGATTAGCATAATACTCTTAAGAGAATTGTATTTTATGCAAATTGTTCTTTAAATTGATTTTACTCTATTGCAGTTGGAATACAAGCAATCCATGGACAGGCTATTCCCCTGTTGCAGTTGCTTGGACAGTGAACGTGGATGCAGTCCTCGATTATATAAGAAATCGATTGATGAAATTGTGAAAGCTGCGAGATTATGTGAATTGGAATCCAAAATATGTCAATAAAAAGTAAAAATTGAAATGAAGGTTGGGTTGCCTCTTATTTCTATTGAAAACCCTGATTCTTTCCTTCTCAGATATGCCCAAGTCTCGGGGCTCACTGTGAAACCTTCCCTTTCTATATGTCAACTTGTAAAACATTTGCTAAATGATGTCCAGTTATCTGTTAATGAAATTGTGAACACGGAATGGTCAATTGCTTTGGAAGTTCAACGCCAATGATTCTTTAGCCATTTGGTCATTCTTTATTTCCTTATTTGTTGGATATGTTTAACTTAACTACTTGGGCAGACGTACAAGAAATTTACTTTGCTTCTTCCCAGCCAAACCTGCTTAAAATGTTTTGAGTAGAGCAGTGAACCTCAAGAAATCTACGTGCTCCGTTTGGAATTTTATCATCCACTAGATTTTCTGATTAAGTTTTCTCTGTTGGTCTTATTGTGTTTACATTCAAAATTATCGGCCCAAAACACTAGGCTTAACTCTGAAACGATGGTGTTTTAATCCTATTTCTTTACTCGACTACAAGTTTCTTGTGTTTTTAGTAACGAGTCTAAATGATGATAAAAGCTAGAAATCAATGCCACCCCCCAAATGCCTTACAAGATTCTGCTTCATTTTAGTAATTCTGGACGTGTTTAAATGTTTCAACAACCCAATACAATTATGATAAGTAGTATTCTTTCATTCAAGACTGAATCGTATGAACTACAAATTATATTTATGCCTGAGCCGTGAAGAAAATGATATGCTTGCTGAAGGATGCATATAACTTGGTTTGCTAGATATGAGTGGTGTGTGATGAGTGGAAGCAAATAATTCTTATATGAACAATTTACAAGTGCTAGATGACGAAACCCTCTGTAGTAGAAACACCCTATGTCATACATTTAGATTTAATGATGAAAAATTATATCTTAATAGAGTAAAACGAACTTTGTCAACATCTTATAATCAAAAGTGTGTGCATCATGCATTGTTTATAGGTAAATTTTTCCAAATCACTCGGATTGAGTAATTAAGATGTCATGATGTTATATTCTTTATTTTATTTTTATTGGATTAGTAAAAATTAGGGGGGTTTTTTTTTTAAGGTTCATTATAGAAAGTAGGCTTTCTTTAAAGCCCACTGTCAAAAAACAAGTCCTAATGCAGTCCACTTTAATGAAATCACCTGGAAAAATGCATTGCGCAAGGAGCCCAACACACCTAGCCTTTTTTTTTAGGTCAGGAGAATGACAATTCTCATTGTGCAACAATACCCAATAATTGTCACTGTCTAACATTTCCAAATTGGAGGTCGCCGACCTCTTTCAAGGCTTCGACGTTGGGATATGGTGAAGAACAAAGAGAGAGAAATAGACAAAGAGATCAGCACGAGATAAAAGATAGCAGACGATGAGAGAGATAGAGCAGCAGGCGATGAGAGAGAGTAGAGAGAGAACAGAGAAAGAGATCGGAGATAGAGAGATCGCACAGAGAAAGGTAGGAGAAGATCGCGAGGGGGAGGGGAGAGAGAGAAAAAAAACTTATTTTTTTAAAAGGTGGATCTAAAATTAATTAAGTGAACATTTTTATCATTTAGAAAATTAAGATTAAATACCAAATTTTAATAATTTTTTGGTATAACATGAAGACTATATAATATTTCAATTGAACTACTAAATTTAAATGTAGTTTTTTAGATTAGGTCACAAACATGTTGGCCAATTTGATTTGATCTTTTCATTTGACATTTTTGTCCTTTAACCAACATATAATGAGTATTAATTAAAATTTATAAAGTTTTGACAAAATTGTCCTCGATGCTTTTATATTATCTTAAAAATTTGCTAATGTAATATCAATTTCACATTAAGTTGTGACTGTACGACACTCAAAACTTCAAATTTAGTTGTGACTGAACGACAGTTACATTTAAGTTGTGAGACAGTCGCAGTTAAGTTGTAACTTTATTAATATATTTTTTTAAAATTATACTACAATATAGTATAAATAGAGGTTAAAACAACTTTTACTCAAAATAATACATAGTATAGTGGTGTAAGTTGTTTCTTTCAGTTTACCAAAACAGTTACAGTTAAGTTGTAACTGGATTGATTTTTTTTTAGTACAATATAGTATAAATTAATATAATATTTGTGATGTAATATTATTTTTATTTTTTTGTTGTAGTGGCATGTGATGTAATATATGTAAATTCTAATACCTTTTACTTTATTATTTTGTTTAACTTTTCAACTAATACTTAATCTAAAATGCTATTTAATTTTAGTACCTAAAATAAAAAGTTATTAAAATTTAGTAGTTAAAATCAATGGACCTTTTATCATTTTGATAAAGTAGGTAGATTAGCTTATCATTAAGAGTCCAAAAATATATTTTATAATCATTATCAAAATTACCCAGGCTATCATATGGGATCTAACTAAGGCAATAAATATCAATCATACATCTGGTCAAAAAAATATCAATCATACATATTAGGCTTATTCACACCATTGCCCCCTGTAAGATATACTTTTTTTCACTTTGCCCCCTGAAACTTAAATTCTCTCAGTTTGCCACCTGAACTTCACACAGTTGTTGCAAAAGACCCTATACCATCAACTCTATCAATTTTTCCATTTAAATAGCTGACGTGGCACCTATATGGCATGAGTGAGACTCTTTTCTAGTTATGTAAGATGCATGTGGACAAAAAAAATTATAAAAAATTGACATGGATCTTATTATTTTTTAATTTAAATTTTTTTTTTTGGTTCACATGGATCTTACATAACTAAAAAATGGTCACTCATGCCATATAGGTGTCACGTCAGCTATTTTAACGAAAAAATTAACAGAGTTGACGGTATAGAATCTTTTGCAACAACTATGTGAAGTTCAGGTGACAAAATGAGATGATTTAAGTTTCAGGGGGCAAAGTGAAAAAAAGTGTATCTCACAAGGGACAATGGTGTAAATAACCCTAAATATTATATTCTTTTATTAAGGAGTTTTGATATCAGGTGTAATCTTTTAAAAATTTTTGTACGTTTGATTTAAATTTTTCATTAAGCTTAATATCTTTTGATATATGGGTACCTTGGATGTAGCCTATGGATGTCTTGTAGTTGTATGGATGTCTTGTAGTTGTAGTCTTGTAGATAGATGAGATTTGATTAATTTAGACCAATTAATTGGTACAACATAACATTCATGATGTGTCTTGTATGGTGTTTGATACCCACCTATTTTGGTCATCTAGTCAAATTTATCAAGCCAGGTGGCAGAAGATAATGTTATAGTTTTGAGTATTCCATGGACTAAAAACATACATTACCTCATTCCTTAATAGGGCATATTAAGTAGAGGGCAGGGTTCAATAATATCCTTTGACTTAAACCCCTCTCCACCAACATCTTTAACAAGTCCTTGTGCCTTTATTAAGTACAAGGGAAGGAGAAGCTCCAAGCACCCAAAAGAAAACTAGAAAAGCACAAAACATAACAAATAGAAGCAGGTGTCAAGACTCAAAACCCAAGACCATTAGACTAAATCCATATAATAAAGCAGTTTAACCAACTCTTTCTCCTCTTTGTTTTTTTATTTTCTTGGGCTATGTTTTCTTCTTTCGGGTCTTCTTTGCTGACAGTTACCTACCACATTGAGAGAACCGCTTCAACTCCCGCCAATAGTTACACCCACTCCAACTACCAAAGACAAGAACCCTTCTCTTAAATAAGACCACCTCAATTTCTAATTCTAAGAAAAATCAAAACCACAGCCTCGACTCACAGACTCAGCGAAATCCCCAAGTAGCCCAAAACAGCAATATTTGTAACTTCACAATCACAATGGTGTGCACCATGTGTTCATCAACAGCAATGGCAGAGAGGGTTTCGTGGTACTGTGCTCTGTTCTTGGCTATGATGCTGGTCCTGAGCTGCTTTGAATCAAGTGAGAGTGAATTTAGGGTGAGCATGGTCCAGCTCCAAGTGGGTCATTTGAACAAGCCCTGTGATGAAATCTATGTGGTTCATGAAGGAGAGACACTGCAAACAATCAGTGAAAAATGTGGAGACCCTTACATTGTTGAAGAGAACCCACATATCCACGACCCTGATGATGTCTTCCCTGGCTTGGTCATTAAGATTACTCCATTCAAACAAAGGTATACAGAATAATATTAATATCCAATAGTAATTACTAGATTTCTCTTCTCCTTTCATTGTAAGCTTAATTATATAGTATTTGATTTTCAACAAGAGGGATAAGATTAATTACCACATGTTCATGGTGAAAATTTGATTCTTTATTTCCTCACTCAAAGAGTCGAATTCAGAGGTGGATTTTGTGTTTGGATATTGTACATGTGTTGTTATAGTCAATCTATATTGTATAGACTAATAGACATGTAAGATGCCAGCTAGTTTGTGGCTGAAATAGGTAAAGGAGCTTGTGTGTGTGTGTGAGAGAGAGAGAGAGAGAGAGAGAGAGAGAGAGAGAGAGAGAGAAACAAAACATGTGTTTGCACTTTGCAATGAGATTTTTTCCCCATTTTGTACTTACAATGAGACTTGAAGCTTAGTGTTACCTCTTTTTCATCACAAACAATGTAGAGCTAGAGATCATGGGCTTCAAATTTTTTTTTTTTTTAATGGTAAAATTGATGCCATATATAACAATTATGAGAAATTTTGAAAAACTAACTCTTATTAATTTGTTTTCAATAAAGACTTTCAACCATTTTTTATAAAATTTAAAATTTTTTGAATAGTACTTGAGCTCTTATCGAGAAGTATTCGAGTATTCCTCGAGTATTTTCAAACACTTTTCAATAAGATTTCAAATACTTTTTAAGGATTAATGAACGAAAATGTTAATGCATCATTGAATTATAATAATTTATAAAATATAAAATCAAAATCCACACAACTAATAATATAAAGACGAATACATAGACTAAAAATTAATTTGGCCTTTCACTTTTGTATCCTTTAAGAAACCCCCAATCTCATAAACATTGACCACTTGTGCCTATCTTGTAGTATACATTTGTTTCCACCAGCTAGTTTATGATTCACACCCGGGGAAGGAATTATTGACTTGACCTGTGGATTAAGTTTACGAGGCAGGCCCATTCATTTAGTATTATTGTATTGACCCGGGGAAGGCCCAAGAGATCAATGGCTCTTATGAATCAAAGCCCTTTGTATCTTAAGCAATAGACATTGACCTTGGGCCTATCAACTCTCAAACTCGTTTTAAGTTTTGTTTCCCGTCGATTCAAAATTAATGGACGTCACTCAACATGCATGAATGAGAATTGAGATGAGGGTATCCTAAATCCTAATCCTACTCTTTCAGCGCTAATTCACTCAGCAATGAACACGTTATATCAGCAATAAACATGCTACACTTATCACATTTTTATAGCACAATTTCATACCATCTTGCATGACATTTATACATTGGACACTAAAAATTAAAAAATAAAACCTAAAAAAAAAATATATATCATTTTAGTAAATAATGACACATCAGGTGAGATACAAATGTGAGACAACTAGGATTATTGGTTAACTAATTATGAAAGTACATATATAAGCATCTGCAGAATCTCATTTATCAATTCTTCAACATCGATGTTGAATAAATCACATTCTCATACTCTATATATAGTCTATTCCACCATGGAAGCTTAAAGGCTCTTCGTTCCTCTCTTTCTGGCCACGTATCTTTTACTTCTTCGACTCAGGTACGTCTTCACTCAACCTGAACTGCCTTTGCTTGCACCCCAAAATTAATTAATCTCTTGCTAATTAATTCACTTCAATTTATTGACCACCTTTCACCTCTCTCTCTCCTTTCTTTCCTTTATGCAAGGCAGGAGGCCAGCGACCTTGGTTGTATACATGGAATCAGAAAATATGTAAATATAAAATATAAGGTGTATTATGTGTACTACCTTTCTATTTTTTTTACCACTTTTCTAATCGAGATGAAATTTATTTGTATAGATTTTCCGTCTTATATATTGTATATATTGTAAGGAGCAAATTACAATATTAATTGTCACATTTGTATTAATTAACTGCCACCGACCCCGTACCCTTTCATATATCAGCAACCACATGTCGCGGCTGACCAGGCTGTTGACCAGGCTGATGTCATCCATTGTGGATGTATGTATGAATGTTTCCTTGGCCACGTACTATATGAAGCATTCAGAATATCTCAGTTACATGTGATCTTCCTTCCACCTCTTCATTTATTAACAATTGGTTTGATATCTCTCATAATACCCCATACCATGGAATTGGCTCAAACCCTCTTCCTCCCAGCTCTCTGCTTTCTCTTCTACCTCCATCTAGTTTCAGCTGCCCACCACCACCACCACCACCATCACCGCCGCCACCACCACGACAATCCGCGTCCCACCAAGCTGTTCGTTTTTGGAGACTCATATTCTGACACAGGCAACAACAGGAAGTCTGAAAGCATGTCTTGGAAACACCCTTATGGAACCACCTTCCCCGGCAAACCCACCGGCCGTTTCTCCGATGGTCGTGTCCTCACTGATTTCCTCGGTACCCTTCTCTCTCTCTCTCTCTCTCTCTCATTCTCTCTACAATCACCTTCTTTTTATCTTTTGAATAGATTTTTAATTTTGTACAAAATATATACAACATGCATATATATACATGTTTTGTAAATTGTAACGCATGCATCCATGCAATAAAGGCAGCTAGGTTTATAGGAGTGAAGTCTCCAATGCCATACACGTTTAGGAAATTGGTGGGAGTCAAACATTTGAAACACGGAATGAATTTCGCATATGGAGGCACGGGTGTGTTTGATACCTCCGCTCCGTACCCAAACATGACCACCCAAATTGACTACTTCCAGCGCCTAATCAAGGACGACTCCGTCTTCACTCCCAAACACCTCCAATCCTCTGTGGCCCTCCTCACTCTTGCTGGCAATGACTACGCCACTTACAAAGCACTAAATGGCTCTCCTCAGGTTAGTATGTACATATAATATGTATATAACAAAATATTAATTTGTATATTCAATTTACAAAAGGTTAAGTGAAAGTATATGTTAGTATTAAACTCTAGCTCTATCTCTTGTCTATGTATTACAGGGTTGGCAACCCTTCATCACAGCAGTAGTAAATCAATTAAGTGTGAACTTGAAACGTATCTCTGACTTGGGAGTGAACAAAATAGTTATGGCATCTCTGCAACCTTTGGGATGTCTCCCTGGGAGCACAGCTAAATCCTCATTCCAAACATGCAATGGAACCGAGAACTTGTTAGTCAGTTTTCACAACCTCTTGTTGCAGCAAGCTGTGGCCAAGTTGAACATCCACGACAACAAGTGTTCTTTCATCATTCTTGATCTCTATGCCTCATTCATGTCTGTGTTCATGGACAAAGGAGACCATTTAGGTAACTAAGTCTTTGGCTTTTATGCATGTTAACTAAGTCTTTAGTCTTTAGCTCTCATCATTCTTGATCTCTATGCCTCATTCAGGTCTGCACGTACATTTAAACAAGCTAGACTCCACCTGTAGTATGATATATAATATATATATATATATATATAACATCCCATATGCATATCTTCTTTGCCTTTGGGAACTAAGACATGAAATATGAACATATATGTTGTTGTTGGGCAGGAAGCATAAGGTTTGAGAACCCATTGAGGCCATGTTGTGTTGGCATAAGCAATGAATATCTCTGTGGGAGTGTGGATGAGAGTGGGGCGAAGAAGTATACCATTTGTGAAAACCCTGAATCTGCATTCTTTTGGGACACTTATCACCCTACCCAACAGGGCTGGCGCACTGTGTATTCAGCTTTGCAAGCCACACTTGAACAACTCTTCTAAAATATTGATGTACCAATATTGTCATGCCAGTAATTGTTAGTTTAATTTGTATGAATTTTCCTTTTATTAGAGATTGTCATCATGCTGTAACTGTTGGAATAATATAATATATGGGTTTGATTGCTTTGGAGTACCTCTTAATTAATTTGGAAGTGGCCCTTGGGCCTTTGCTGTTGTAGCCTTTGGGCTTTGAAATAGGAAGTTGGAAAAATGAAATCAAAATTACTATAAGACCAGTGATTATAACTTTTGGATTTGATCATTCAGTCAATCTTACACTTTTTGTTTTTTCGTTTTTAGTTAAAGGGATGTAAGGGAAGTGGTAGGGTGACTAATTAATTATTGATGCCCTAATGAATTTTTCATGTCAATCAGAGTATTTAATATTGTTAAATACATCTAATAATATATGCATTTACCACATAAGTTTTTAAAAAGACCCATTTAACTTTTTAAAAATATTACAAAACTCAAATTAAATTATAAAAAAACATATTAAAAAACCTAGCTAAATGTACATTCATCTCTTAAAATATTTCACCCCAATTTTAGAACTCTTAAAAACTATTACGTTATCTCTCTTATTGCATCTATGATTTAGAAAAAGTTTATTCAATTCATTCATTAAGGTATGCTATAATTCACTACTTCTAATCTCTTGAATGATTTGTGATAGTTCATGCATAAGAAGGTCCTTGTCAATTCAAGATCAAGATCTAAGAAACCCAATTTACATGAAAAAATTTCTTTTGTTTATAATGGGTTAAAATTGAGATCAAAGAAAACAGTTATTTAACGAGATCAAAGGAATATAATGGTAACCCCCAACAGGGCATAACATCTTTCCTAATTCACCTAATATCTAAGAAATCAAAGAGACAAAAAATATTGAGAGAAGAAGCAGGCGTTGGATTCTTGAAGAGAAGAAGCAAGTGTTGAATTCTTTGAGAGAAGATTCAAACGTTGGAAACTTGGAGGTGGAGAACATTCAAAGTTGCTGTTAGAGAATATTTAATAATAAATTACTCTAAAGTCCTGTTTTTTAAATTTTTTTAACTCTAAACCCAGTTAAATAAAAAAGTAATTAAGTTTTAGCCTAATTTATCAGTGTATACTTGTGCGAAGTCAAAAAAATACACTACTGAACATTTGGCAGGATACAGAGGGGTTCGGCATGCTGAGAGCGATAACTTACCGAGTGCTCAGGGGATATAGATGCATCTGCACATTTTTAGGTTGCAAATGCATCTTTTTTAGCTTACGTACAAATGCCTTTTTCAAGCATTTAGATGCTTTTTTTAGGTTACAAATGACAAGTTTTAGGTTGTAAATACATGTTTTAGGTTGTAGATACATGTTTTAAGTTGCAGATACAACTTTTAGATGTACACATACGCATCTACTGAGCGTTCGGTGGATAATTTGAGCTTCTACTTAATTTTTGATATGTCTGAGGTTTGGATTAAATTTCTTTCTCATTTTGGGTTTCTAATTAAAGCACCGAATATTTAATGGAAGTTGCAATTGTTTTGATGTGATGGTGGCCCGAACATTGGTTGCAAATTTTGAATATCGAATTGGATAATATAATAAATTAAAAATATAAAATCCTTATAAAGTAAAAATTATAACTATTAGATTTGAGATGCATGTGTAAGATGTTGTTTCAATAAAAATGATATTAATTTGATATTAAAAATAGATAGTAATGTGTATAATCACCAAAAAAAAAAATTATGATATGTATTATTTAACTTTGCTACATAGAATTTGGGCCGTCACATGGATTAATTTCTTATTTTATTAAGACACAAAATTTTTTCCTAAACAAAAAGAAGAGATCGACAAACTCATTAAGTAACATTTTTGTTTTTTTATTATCTATTTTTACAATATATGGCCGATTGATGAGGTCTTTGTAAAAAGATTAATTCCTTGTTATTTGTTTGATCTAATAAGAGAAACATATACTATGGTTGTACATATGGAAGCTCGATCACAACAAAAATACAGTATGCAAAGAGCAAAATCGTGACGTTCTTGGAGTTTGCTGAAATATATGGCGATAATGGTTGGAATAATGGGTTAGAATTATATTACGTCTAAATTCATTTTTCTTTAATGTAGCAAAAAAAAAAATGTCTCTGTTGACCAGACTTGGTCACCCTCGGGTGATGTCATCGATTGTGGATGAAATTAAGAATGTTTTCCTTGGCCACTATATAAAGCGTTGAGAATATCTCAGTTACATACGATCTTCCTTCCACCACTTCATTTATTAACAAACCTTTTTTTTGTGCAACCAATATGGAGTTTGCTCAAACCCTCTTCCTTCCAGCTCTCTTAATTCTCTTTTACCTCCATCTAGTTTCAGCTTCTCACCACCACCACCACCACCATCATGACCACCACCACCACCACCACCACAGCCGCGGCCACGACGCAGAACGGTATCTGTTTGCTCCGCGTCCAACAAAACTGTTTGTTTTTGGAGACTCGTACTCAGCCACAGGCAACAACAGGAAGGCAGTGGACATGTCTTGGGAATACCCTTATGGAATCACATTCCCAGGCAAACCCACTGGCCGTTTCTCCGATGGCCGCGTCCTCACTGATTTCCTTGGTTCTCTCTCTCTCTCTCTCTCTCTCTCTCTCTCTCTCTCTCTCTCTCTCTCTCTCTCTCCAATCATGTGCTTTGTTTTTTTTTTAATCTCTTTAGTAGCTTTTTTGGTACAAAGTGTATGTGACTGATTAAAGCAATATTGGGCTTTTCTTGTTGTTTTTTTTTTCTTTTGTATTCTTTTGTGTGTATTATATATATGTTATTGTTGTGAGTGGTGATAGTGGTGGTGGTGGGTTCCTCTTAAGATAATGGCACACTTTAATTGGGAGGAGGCAATTCCTTTTGCCTGTAAATGTTCCATTATTGTGCATACTTTTTTCGCTTTCAACAGTGTCAAGCTATCATGCCATCAGACCCCCATCATATGTACACATTGTCACTTTCTCATGTGAACTAAAGCTTTTGGACATTTCTTTGCATCTGCATTAACAACTGTAAATTGTTTGAACCTCTTTTCTTTTTGTTATTTTTCTGGCACATAAAAATTTAGACAATTTTTTTGATTTATGCGTGTCGTGAGTTAAGACCATGTTCTTGTTTGTAAGGTTCCAATTTTACCGGATGTAACCCAATGAATGTTACCCTTTAATTATTTTGTTGTTGCTTTCTGTTTCCCTCCTTAATCACTCTGATTTGTGCTCCTAAAAGCTTTATGGCTCTATTTGGTGCATGTCATGCAATGTAATCAAGATTAAGTACTCCATCTACTTCTAAATTCTAATGACCCAATTAATAATGCCTATTAAAGCTTTAATTAATTAATTAAATAACTTTAATTGCTAATGCATGAGTGAGTGCTCTGGCCCATGGCCATATGTATATGCTTTGTAGCATATGTTTTGTAACGTGTGCATGCAATCCAATGCAGCTAAGTTTATAGGGGTGAAGTCTCCAATGCCATACGCATTTAGAAAAGTGGTGGAAGCGATGCATTTGAAACATGGAATGAATTTTGCACATGGAGGCACGGGTGTGTTTAATACCTTGGCTCCATACCCAAACATGACCACCCAGATCGACTACTTGCAGCGCCTCATAAAAGACTCTGTCTTCACTCCCAAAGACCTCCAATCCTCTGTGGCCCTTCTCACTGTTTCTGGCAATGACTATGCCACCTACGCTGCCACAAATGGCTCTCCTCAGGTTGGTAATTATTTTTTAATTACATTAAAGGGAATCGAATCATATACGTACCAATTATAATTTAATCTAATTCATTAGTCATTACTACACTCATTTTCATCACTTAAGCTAATCTCAAAAACTTCATATTAGTAATTATTAATTTACTATATACATGGACAAAAAAAAAATTGTGGATAATGAATTGAAAATTTTAAAATTAGAATAGAGTAAACAAAAATTGTGGATGAAAAAGTAAGTTGAAAAATTTAGTTACAACGGTGTTAATAATCTATTTGTTAAAGAAAGAAATATCATTGGAATCCGTTGGTACTAGGATTCAAGTTAATATTATAATTATTATTAGGACTGAGTTTGGTTCGGTTCAGTTACCAAACTGCTAGGCCCAAACCACCTATTGACCGATCATGGTCGGAATGAGCCAAATCCTAACTGACACTGACATTGTTAGTAAACCAATAGGTGGTTTAACCGACACAATCGGTCAAAGGTAAGTTGTAGCCCATTTTCTACCATTATGGCCGAGTTTTTTTAAACCCAGAAAATAGGCTACAACTTACCCACAAACCCTTGCAAGCATACCATTATAGGAGATCGACTAAGAGAAATGTTTCAAGTTTCAAACAAATGTACTCAACCTACAAAGAAACTAAGAGAATTGTTTCAACCAAATGTACTTAGAAGTTACAACCAATTACAAATTAAGAGAATTGTTAAACTTACAACTAATTACAAACTTGTCAAAAAATAAAATATACATAACCAAATATAAACCCTAAACTACAAAGACAGTTGAGCAGCAACCAATTAACACAAAACTTGAGCAACAACCTTCAAAGTTTCAAACTGTTGGTACGTGGAGGAGGTAGTTAACTTGTTGATGGTTGTGAACTAGTGACCACGGCAGAAGCCAGAAACACAAAGCATTTCAAAAAATCAAACACCAACTTATGAAAACCCTAACTTATGAAAACAGCAACTTTCAAAACATGCATAAAAATTTATTTGATTCTATTTCTTCAAGTTCCTTGTAGAATTCTACTTCATCCTCAATTGGCTTCTTGTAGAAGTTGAATTCTTCAGCTCTAAGCCAATCACTAGTACACACTAATCCTAGAATCCTAGATCAAAAAAATAGAACATACATTAACTAATTAACTTAAGATATTCAACTTGGCAGCAAGCATACAAAAGATAGGCAGCCATCATACATTGGGATCAAATTGAAACTATAACTATAAGACATACGTTGGTAGCAAGCATACATATATTAGGATCGAATTGAACTAAGGCTCCGTTTGAGATTGCGGTGGAGGACCCAAAAGCTGCTGTAGATAACAATTCTCAATCACCTACAGCAGTTTTGGTGTTTGGTAAAAAAATAAAAAACTGCTTTCCCCCACAATTCTCAACTCCCCACAGCAAAAACAAAAAGCAAATTTCTAGGTGCTTTTGAAAACTACAGTGAATCACAACAATAATGAATATTTTATTTTATCCATACCCTTATTCATTTCTATAATTTTTATTTGTTTATTTTAAATTAAAAAATATGTTCATTGTTAGTTATATTTTATATTGTAATAATTAATTATGATATTTTATTTGTACGATTAAAATTATAATATACTTAAAAAAATATTAGGAATACTTATTTAATAATGTTATTCTTAAAAAAATTAATGCTAATAAAAATTTGTAGCCACAAATTTTAAAAATAAGTAAAAAAACATTTTAGTTTTACCAAACAAATAAGTGAAATACACTTTCAGCATCATGTGCATTTTAGTAATTATACACAGTCACAGCACTTTTACATTAACATTTACCAAACACTTTGATATTGTTTTTTGCATTCACAGTACTTTTGAAAATATGGTTTACCAAACACTCAACTGCTTTACTTTACAGCTGACTTTACTTTACAGCTAACTTTACTTCATAGTTGTTTTACTTCACAGCTGTTTTTTCTCACGGCAATACCAAACTGGCCCTAAGACTATAACTAAGCATGCATTGGCAACAAGCATACAATCATATACATTGGGATCGAATTGACTTAAGACTATTAGGGGGATGTCCCCAACTTAGATTTTATTGGATTTTAAATGTCCAATGAAATCTAGGTGTCCCCAACTTAGATTTTAATGGAATCCAAAGAAATCAAGGTGTCCTCAACTCAGATTTTAATGGATTTCAATGAAATCTAGGTGTTATCAAAAAGTCATGGATTTCATTAAGTGAAGGATTTGAATGCATTTTTTACACATAATAAATTTCATGAGAATTCTAGCCAATTCCCTTGGATTTTGATAGATTTTATGAATTTTAAAATCGATTAAAATCCTTCAAAATCTAAGTTGGAGACACCCCCCTAAGTCTATAACTAAGCATACTAAACTACACTTAACTACACCCTTCAAAATTCACATTAGGATTATATACATTTAAGTTTTTAACTACGTACCCTTCACATTAGGATCATATAACTAAACATACAATTATATACATTGGGATCGAATCACATACCTTCAACAAGTTAGCACTCAGCAACAACACCCAACTCTGCAGCACCTTACTTAACTACACCCTGCAATGTAAACATAAAAATTTTAAACTAAGCAACACATTTATATGTAATTGGGATCAAATTGAAACCCTAGAACCCCTAATTTTGAACCTCAGAAGCCCCAATTTTAAAAAACCCTCAAAACCCCCAAATTTGAAAACCCTAAAATTTGAACTTTCAATTCATTGATCATCACTGCCTTTGATCAAGAATTGAATTGATTCTAAACCCTTAAATACCCAATTCATAAACCCCAAAAGCCCCAATTTTAAAAAACCCTAAAATCCCCAATCTAGAAAACCTTAACCTAACTGCTTAATCTAATCAATTGGGTTTATGGTGTCTTACCTCTAGTGGTGGTAGCGTCTAGATGTTCTCATATGGACAAAGAGAAGAGACATAGGCAGATCGGGAAGAGATAGAGAAAGAAGAGACAAAGGTAAATTGACCAGATCGGAGGGAGAGAAAACAAAGAAGAGAGAAGAGATAGAAAAGATAAAGAATAGAGAATTGAAGGCTGAGATCGTAAGGATGTGGTGGTGATGGTGTTTTTTTGTGGTGGTTTGAGAGAAGAGAGAGCTGAGAGAATAGTTGTGATCGCAAAGAGAGAGAAAAGAGATAAGAGATAATAGAGAGTGTGATCAAAATGTGAGAGAGTGAGAGAGTAAGAGTTTAGGGTTTCTTTAGGATTTGGTGGTGTAAGGTGCTATAAATTTAAAAATAAATAAATATATATATGGTTCGTTAACGGTAAACCGCCGGTTTAGGCTGGTCCAAACCGCTACCGCGAACCGATAAGTTGGTTCTCCTACCGTCATCGACACCTTCGGACAACCGACGAACGTCCTTCGATAAACTGACCGTTGGTTTTAGTTAGTTCTTCGGTTTTGTCGGTATTCCACCCCAGCCTTAATTGTTATGATGAGGGATATGGGCCTCATAGATGGGATTATGTAGATCTCCCTGGTCCAAAAATCATGGTATGCGTCTTGTCCTTAATTTGTTGTCTAGTTTAAATCCGGCAAATGAAGGAGGTTAATAATGACCACACATTAACCAAAAATGTGTGCACATTAATTATTGTTTCAATCCTTAACAAGTAATGTTTCTACCTGTTATATGTACTATATTTATTGATCACATTATTGATCATATTTCTTAAAAAAATAAAATCTACTTGTATGTTTAACTTCGCATTTCTTGATACATGTCGATATTGAACTCGCTATCTCTCCTATATATGTACGTATATATTACAGGGTTGGCAAACCTTCATCACAGCAGTAGTAAGTCAATTAAGTGTGGACTTGAAACGTATCTATGACTTGGGAATGAAGAAAGTAGTTGTGACATCTCTGGAGCCTTTGGGATGTCTCCCTACTAGCACAGTCAAGTCCTCATTTAAAACATGCAATGGAACCGAGAACTTGCTTGTCAGTTTCCATAACCTCTTGTTGCAACAAGCTGTGGCCAACTTGAACAACCAAACCAAGAAGTCTTCCTTCATCATTCTCGACCTTTATGCCTCTTTCATGTCTGTATTCAAGAACAAAGGAGACCATTTAGGTAACTAATTCTTTACCCTTTATGTTAATATGAGAAAACTTCTGGCTATTGTTAGAATGTTAGAAAATATATGACATGTTATGTGATAAACTGAAATCAACATATTAGTTTGTCTGACAACATGTGATTATGGATATATAGTCTAATAAGATAACCTGTCATATATATATATATGTCTAATAAGAGAACATTACAATTTATATTATGTATCACATCTTACGTTTATTTTGGGAACTAATATATACAAGAAATATGAATATATATATGTCTTAATTGTTCTAATTAAATGGGCAGGAAGTATAAGGTTTGAGAACCCATTGAGGCCATGTTGTATTGGTATAAGCAATGCATATCACTGTGGGAGTGTGGATGGGAGTGGGGCAAAGAAGTATACAATTTGTGAAGACCCTAAATCAACATTCTTTTGGGACGCTGCTCATCCTACCGAACAGGGCTGGCGCGCTGTGTATTCAGCTTTGCAAGCCACACTACTTGAACTATTCTAGCCACTCAAATCTCCAATTCAATATATGAGTTAATGCTGTGCCAAATTGCCAATGCCATATATGCTAGCTAGTTTGTTTAATTTGCATGAATTTTCCTGTGCCATGTAATCTTTATGTATAATTTTTTCATTAGTTTGTTTAGAGGATGTCATGTTCATACTGTTGTGATAATATCTATATGATTCGGTTCATAGGTCATATGCAATGCAAGTATTGCAAGAAATAATTTCTTAAACTAATGAAACTCTTTTTGGTTATGGCGGATGCCATTAAGGCAAGTTGATGTTGTTCTCGTTTTCTTTTTCCTTTTTTTTTTTTTTTTTGGGGAGGGGGGGAAGGATTTAAATAAGACTATAACCAACCACACATGACTCATTACTCCTTGAAAGCACCACAAAAAGAATTTGAGTATCATGTAAGAACTTTGGTCACCAATTAATTTGCTAATTCAAAATACAAAATGATCTAGAGAAGAAATAACAAAAAGAACTTGAGTATCATGTCTACATGAATTTGCCCTTGTACGGACGTTTTAATAAGGAGAAATAAGATGTTGAATATTATGTCTCAAGTTCTTAATTTGGCTTGGTCAGTACTGTAGAATTTGAAATTAAGTTATGTATATTTATATCGATAAGAAAAAAATTATTTTGGTAATTTGAGGTGTACAACGGGCCGGCCTAACCTATTTAAAATTGACACATTCGTACTTCGTGCTGTGCTCAGGCCGGCCCGGCCCAACTCAATTATTTTAAACTTTAAGTCCAGCTTGGTTCATGACCCATCCCATAATAGGTCGTGCCGGGCTCGGACCGGGCCAGTCCGATTAATTATTTTAATTTTTATTATTATTTAATAAATCAAAGAATTAATTTTTAAAATTAATTAACAATATCAATATAAACTTTAAAAAATAGCAATTAATAAGAAATAAGTTTGTAATTAAATATATAGTTGTATTTAGTTTTTTGGCATATTTTTGTTTATGAAACTAAAAATTAGTCTCTAAATTTTAAAAATATAATTGATAAACTAATATAAATGAGTCGGTCCATAACAAATTCGGGCCGACTCAACCCAAAACAAGCTTGTGCTGGACTTGCCCAACATAATAGAAAACCTTGACCCAATGTGGCCCATAAATACGAAACAGGCCAACTTTAAACAGGCAGTGCCTGTGCCGAACTCGGGCCAGCCCGACCTGATGCACACCTCTCTATTTGTAATAGATAAGAAGAAACTTCTTTTATTTCTTACCAAATAAGGGATTTGTTGGGTGGTAAATTGGTAATTCTTGAAAGCCCATAAGAGCAATCCAAGGCCCAAGGAGAGGCCCATAGGGGAATTGGGGGTATGAAGACCCAAACAAATAACCTTCATGACTAGCCGCTCCCACGTGCACTTGATAATCTCATGCGAAGAACAAGGCCCCAATTGAAGCCTATTAATAAGGCTTAGAGCTATCCGAACACTCCCCTTTTCTTTGCAGTTTGTACTGCTGTTTTCTCTTCTATAAAGTTTATTTCAAAAAAAAAAAAAAAAAGGCTTAGAGCTCAGAACGAATTCTATTTAGCATAACCAAAGATCAAGAATGGTGATCCTCTTATTAGCATATGAGTTTTTGGGCACATTTTTATTGCGAGCCGGTTTTATACGAAGAAATACTAATCATATACAGGTTTCTATCAATTGGTCTCAAAGTAAGTGCATCATGTAATTGAGCTAGAGTCCACAAATGGAGAATGGATTAAAATGAACATTAATATTATGTATGAATATAATATCGGGTCATTGAATACTCATAAGTAGTAAGTAAGTGAAAACTACACCAAAAAAAGGAAAGAACTACCATGCATCAAATTAATATTGATAGCCTATCATATATATATATAATATTTTAAAGGGTTAATTACATATATATACCTCAACTATACATCACTTATCAGTTGGGTACCTCTGGTTTAAAAACTTTCATTAGGGTACATCAACTTATGTTTTTTGTTAATTGAATACCTCCGTTAGTCTGACTGTTAGGAAGACCGTTAAGTGCTTACGTGGCGCTGACGTGGCACACGCGGACCCCACCATTAAATATTAATTTAGCATTTAAAAATAGCCATTAAACCAAAATTAATAATAAAA
>QANW01007568.1:394903-447497 GCA_003254865.1 Dryas drummondii | reverse complement strand
GGTTTTTTTTTTTTTTTTCAATTTTGTATAATTTTAATGATTTTTTTTTTATTAATTTTGGTTTAATGGCTATTTTTAAATGCTAAATTAATATTTAATGGTGGGGTCCGCGTGTGCCACGTAAGCGCCACGTAAGCACTTAACAGTCTTCTTAACGGTCAGACTAACGGAGGTATTCAATTGACAAAAAACATAAATTGATGTACCCTAATGAAAGTTTTTAAACCAGAGGTACCCAACTGATAAGTGATGTATAGTTGAGGTATATATATGTAATTAACCCTATTTTAAAATACCTTTTTTTTTCAGGCGGGATTTATAATAACAAATTCTACTTGAGGATTCCTTTAATGTGTCTTGTAATGAGTGAACACAAGTGGAATTTGGCCTTTTTCTAATATACTCGACTTTGGAATTTGGATTTAGAGATGCAATTGGGCCTTATGGATTTAGTGATATTATTTAATTCAGCTTATTTCAATCTAATATAATCCAGCATAATTTATAAGAATAATCTAATTCAATGTAACAAAGTCCAACGTAACAAAGGTAACCTTAAGCTCTTTGACTCTAGCTAGCTAGAGCATGCCATATATCTACATACCACCAGCACACCAACTGAACCTTCTTAGATAATGGATTACTTCGGGAGTGAATAAATATATAAACTGTGATGGATCACAAATTAATTAAATAAAGCAAAAAGTAGATTAGAAAAGAAGGCACAGCCGTGTTTGGTTTTGTTTTGTATGTTGCTGGTTGCCGTTGCATGTATATATGATGCATGATCCTTGGTTCCCAGATGCCTGCTTCTTTCTTCATATATCATCATTATGCCCCCTTCATGATTTTTGAAGCTAATTATAACCTCAATACTATTACTTTCTTCTGCTTCATCAGCTTATTTTGTCGATCTGTGATATCAGCAATTATTTGATCCAAGCGTCCTGTCATATGACTCATATGCATGTTATGGTATAGGAAATTCTATTGACAAACGACACAACTGTCCATCGATCAGGTCAATCTTATTTAAATGTGTTGTTTAAATTGAGAGTCAATATATAAATTTAGAGTGCTGCTATTTGCACACCCTTTAAAAAAAAAAAAAAAAATTCAAAGGAAAAGACCATTTGGCCCTTCCCTTACCCACACACCCCATCCCCATCTCCCCCCGTACACACCCCACCCCTCNTGTGTGTGTGTGTGTTTTTTTTTTTTTTCTGTTTAGGGAGGGTGTGCAAAAAGAAAAATGGATGGGGGTGTGTGGGTGAGGGAAGGGCCAAATGGTCTTTTCCTTGAGTTTTTTTTTTTTTTTTTCAAGAAAGGGTGTGCAAAGAGAAATTTAGGGTGTGCAAATAGCAGCACTCTAAATTTATAGTAAAAATATGTCTATATATAGACACCAAAACACATCCTAAGTTTTTGAATTAATTCTAACTGATGTGTCAATGTATGATTCCTTTATATTCACTTTAAACATTGTTTATTTCTACCAAATTAATTAATCAAATATTGTCAAATCACCTTACACATCATTTGGTGATTAAATTAAATAGAAAAAGTTTTGGTGACTCATAATTTCACAACAATATGTTGAACTTATCCAAATTGAACTTGCATCTTCTTTGTGTCAAACATAATCAACTGTTTTTCCACATATGAAAGTCATATATATATATATATATCTATATAAGAAAATTAAATTTCTAGAGAGAGATTCCTTTTCTAATATGAAGTAAAAGGGATTGCATAAAACCAACTCTCAATACAAAAAATAGTTTGAACAATTATTTGTTAGGTCTTTATTCAACAATCATTCATCTCTCATATAAAATTAATTAAATTAGAAATTATTATTTAACAATCTAATTATGGATGAGTGCTCTAAAACTAACTGATTTGCAAGTTAATACGAAACTAATCATACTTTTTGGCTCACTACATAATTAATCTCATAATTCGAACCGTCCATTTTTTAGACTCTACTTCAAAGATTATCATTACAAAAAATTAACTAAATCAAAAATTATCTAACCATCTAATTTGGATAAAATAAATAGACGATCACTGTTTTTTATAAAAGCATATAAATAGTTATTATTATAATCAAATGGCTAAATGATTTCTGATTTTAGAAATTTTTTACAGAGATGATCTTTGAAGTAAGGTCTAAAAAATAAACGGTTTAGATTTGAAATTACATTGTGTGGTGGACCTAATAGAGTAGTTAGCTTTGTATTAACTTGCTAACCAGTTAGCTTTAGAGCATTTTTGTCTAACTATGACAAAATAAATAGACAAATAAAATATTTTAATAAACAATTAATCAATTATGATCAAAATCAAATAATCAAACTATTTTTAATTTTGTTGATTTTGTAGGAATGATTCTCAAATGGGAATCCAGAATTTAAATGGTTTGAATTAACAATTTGATCATTTTTTACTTCTTATCCAAGACTATAGGAGTATTACTTTAATTATGGACACAAATAATAAATTACTTGACCTTTGGATCCCCATGTGAACTATTAAAATGAGAATCATATGCTCATCCACATGAAAAAAAAAAATCCACAAAAGTTATCATATGAACTTGAAGAAAACAAAAACAAACAATTAAATTTTGTCTTATCGTGTAGAAATTATTAGAAATTGGGAATTAAGAAAAAAACATCAAATTAATAGAAATTTTCTAATTAGATCAAAGCATCTCATTTGGAGTTAAATTAAATTAATTGGCCCTTTTGATTTTATTTAAAGCAAAGAAAAATGAAGGTTCTAGAAGGTTGCCTCCACAATGAGGCATGCATGCATATGTAGAAAAGGTTATTTTGTAAAATCGTAATACCAATTAGACTATCCACCAGTTGCATCCACATATTCTAATATGGGTGTACAACAAATTTATAATTTTAGAATATAATAATAATAATAATAATAATAATAATATTAACACATATAAATTAATTACATCACATGAAGATATTACAGTTATATAAAATAATTTTTTTATAGAATATGGTGTAAATTTAAAAGCCCATTAACACTTTTTTATAGGAATTCGCACGATATCATATAAAATGATCATCATCTAGCTATTTCAATAACAACTATTTCTCTCTCTCTCTCTCTCTCTCTCTCTCTCTCTCTCTCTCTCTCTCTCTCTCTCTCTCTCTCTCGCTCCAATCCGTAATTAGTTCTTAATTACGGATTGGGCCGTGACACTCTCTCTCTTCTCTCTCTCTCTCAACACATATGCGAAGAAGATAGTCAAAAGATTAATGATAACGGTACATATATTATATAAGAGAAAATTACAAATTTAGTTTACTTATTGTATACTTAATTCAATTTTAGTCCACGATCTTTTTTAAGTTATGATTTTAAAGTCTTTTGGTTGTGTTTTCTTCAATTATAATTGAAGTATAAGTTATATTTCATCACTTCTTAGTCATATGAACCAATTTGAAGTATTAGAATAAAAAAGAATTGAAGTTCAGTGAAGTTTGAAAAATCTGAAAATTTTTTAGGAAAAATTAGTAGTTTCAGGTACCATACTTTAAGGCCAATTATCTTGAGTTTTAGAACTCCGATTTGAATAATCTTTATATAATTGTAAAGAGTAGATACATAGTTTTAAAACAAGTATATATTTACTGAATTTGGCTGAGATTTGATAGGGTAAAAGACGGGACAAGTTTGAAAAAACAAATCTAAACCTTTATTGAATAAGTGAAATAATTAATAGACTAAAACAGAACTTAAAAAAAATCGTTACTAAAATTGAACTAGATATAAAATAAGTTGACCAAATTTGTAATTTCCTCTATTATATAAACATAAAACCACTTAGAATATGGATTCATAACACGTGATAAAAAGATTTAGTGGAACTACTATGGAATGGTCAAAAGTGTTCATATGTATGGGACTCATTGCTTGAAAAAAGTTTAAATTGAAATACACATCCAACCCAAACCACTGTAGGACTTTTTAATTAATTTTCATTTTTTAGACTGGACATTTTTATATTAATGTATTACTTATACGTAATTAAATCTATGGACATTTTTATATCTGAGGTTGTGCTTAAAGTAAATCCCCGACAAGTTGCATGAGTCAAAGTGAAACGTGATCAATTGTAACAAAGGACTACAAACAAAATTCATTGTAGTGGACTGGTGGTCTGTCTACAATATTAGAACACAGATATGGAAAAATGGTCTGTCTACATTAGAACATAGATATGGTTGATCTCTGCATCTCTCTCTTTCTGGTAAGGGTGGCTAAAAAGCTACATTATGTAGTACAATAACATAGTCCATGTAGCATTACTGATTGTTGAACAAAAATTGTAAATAAATAATAATATTATTACCCAACATAATTTCACCCAAATTCATTTAAGGAATAAGGGTTTTATTATTTTGGGTACGACCCATTCAAGATGGAGTACATCTCTTAATTATAATCCCTTGACTTAAGGGAATACCCTTTGATTCCAAATGCAATGAAACCAACGGATCACTTTGTGAGTGTTTAGATTTCCAATAGATAAAAGACCTATTGAAATGGAATTTATTTGCGATTGCGGTTGCACCCGTATTTTAGGTTGCCTACGTACCCACTGCAGAATCAAACCACACGTAGTTCCGAATTTTGGGAATTAAATGGGTGGATGACCCATTTAAATGATTTGTGTAATTTTAGAGCCCTTAGATTCGACTTAAGAAATTAACTCAGGGATTTTAAGTGTGAGACAAATTTCTGGGAAATTTGAATGTACTTGATTTAACTGTGGTTGCACCCGATTTTTAGTAGGTTGCCTACATACCCATGACGGGATCAAACCGAATGTAATTCATTACAATGAAATTTGAGAAATTGCGAAATTAATTCGGTAACTTTGTGTGAGAATTAATTTCAAAGAAATTTGATTTGACCGCGGTTGTATGTGAATTTAATCCACATTGCCTACGTACCCATTGTGGGATCAAACCGGACGTAGTTCACAGATTTTGAAAGATTTTATTTGGGATGTTTTGTTTTGACTTGGTTGGCTTTATGCCATTTTGGAGAGTTGGTTTTGTACCGATTGAGAGGTGGTTTTGTACCATTTTTCAGCTTTTTGAATTTGAGGTTTTAGGATTTGAATTTTGAAAGAGGAAGAATTTTCCAATTTGTCTCAATTGGTTTTGTACCAAAAGAAGACTTAAGATTTTTTTCTTTTAAAAATTAAGGCACGTGAGCTTGACCCAAAAAATTAAATTAATCACTTTAAGTGTATGTAATTAATTTAGATTATTTTAGGTCATTTAAAATTTTGGGCTTGTAGAATATTAAGATGGGTAGAAACTTTGTGAACCCATCCAATCAGGCCCGAATTGCAAATTAGTCATCTTCCTCCGCTGCCTTAACAATCTGCCAGCCCATTTATCCAAACTTTTGCTAGTTGACCAATTTTATTTGAGACCCACCACACATGAGTTTCCTTGCTTCAGTTGACTTCCAAATTGAAAGAATAAGTTTGGACTCATCCATCAATACTCAAAGTCCCACTTGAATTAGGAAGATAAGTCCCAATTTCACTCAGTTTAAAAGAACTGCTCATATTTAAAAGGAAGTCACGACCTTCATTCTTTACCAGGAACCTCCTCTCATTTTTCTCAACGCTGCAATAAGGTAGGATGCCGTGAGATTTGCTCTTCCATCTCTGTTTCCTTATGTCTGCAACCTTTTTTTTTTTTATGACTGACTTTTAGACTTTTATCCTTGTCTTGCAGATTTGAAACAAAGAAAAATATTAGAGTAATATATAAGTCTTGAATTGCAGGAAGCCCAAAAGGTGGAGTCAACCCTTCTTTTAATCTACTTGTATCCTTTGTCTTTATGTCATAAAGCAATTAAACCACCCCATCCTTTCTATGGCAGGCCATCACGTGAAGGGCTAAGAAATCCTTTGTTTCTTCATTGTTAGTCACACCCAAATAAAGAAAACTAATATACCAACTTGTCTTTCATCATCTTTATCTCTAAAACTTCTTCTAGAAGGCTGACTACTTTCTTTCAATACAGGAGCAAATATCAATTTAAGGGGAGGTGTTGTTCCAACACGTGAAGCCAAGGTATCAGATTATCTCCTTTTCGCATTGTCGTTGTCATGAAAAAGAAAATAATATTTTTTTGTTTGTTTGGTTCCCTTTATATTTTTCAAACACCAAACTGATACTTTAATTGGCAGTGAAGGAAGAGAAAAGAAAGAACACTCTTCAGTTGATTTGCTTCTCCAGGTGCCGCCACTTCTTCTTGTTTTTTTTTTTTATTCTTCTTTTTTTTCCTTCTTGACTTATCCTCTTTTACTGCAGGTCAAGAGTCCCTCGTTCCCCTCTGCATCATCTTTGGCTTTCATACAAACAAGACCTGAAGGTCTTTTTTTTTTTTGTTCGTATGCATATATATATTTTTGATTTGCAGCAACTTTTTTGTTTGAACCAACATCTGATTTGGTATCATGTTTTAACAGAGAAGGAAAGAAAACAGAGGATTTAGACAGAGAGTCCTTAAAAGGTCAGTGTTTTTTTTTTTTTTGCCGTTGGGAGAAAACCCATCTTTGTTTATTTTTTCTTTACACGGCTTGACCTCATTTTTCTTTTGCAGGTGATTCTTGATTCTCGCCCATTTCTGTGTATTTTCAGAAAAGAACAGTAATGACTTGATCACATATTCTTCATGGATTCACTTAGAATTCAAAGAAGAACACAACGGATTCGTTTAGAATCCAAAGAAGAAACCAACGGATTCGCTTAGAATCCAAAGAAGAACCCAACAGATTCATTTAGAATCCATGGCTACCTTTTGGATGGGTCATTTGTGGTGCCGCGTGGACACCGATTTGGATTGTAGTGACCATGGCCACTACAGAAAATAGCAGCCTAGCATTGAGTTTATAGTGCCCATGGGCACCAACTAACCCAAAGGCTCGCTGCTATTAAATCAACGACCAAAAATGAAAGATGGTTTTGAGAAATCCGATGGGAAAAACTGTAACCTTCAAAGAGAAAATCATTTATCCTCATACAAGAGTTATACCTTGGACTAACTCTTTGCAGCACCTTTGAATTTCTGAAAAGAAATGTCTTCCTTTCCTCTCTGTTCGTTCAATCTTTTTGCTAACTTCCTTCTTTTTTTTTTTTTTTCAAAGCCTGAATGCCCCTTTTATATGCTACACTAGAGGCCACAGATGAGATAGAGATAAAATCCAATTTAAACTTCAAAGCGTTGATGATCACTTCAGTTTAAATTCAAATGAATTATCTGACCCTCTTTATCTGTTTATCTCTTCTCTCTAATATTTTTTTATTTTTTATTTTTAAGACTTTGGAAGCTTCCCACGTGGGATAATCCTCACTCATTTCAAATTTCAAAGGTGAGATTTTTTTTGTTTCAACACTGATATGAAATAGTGATATGTCTGATAGGAATAGCAAATTATTGGAACGATTAGTGAGTTAAGATAATCGTCACATGCACTTTCTGTGCGTATAAGCAATTTTTTACTATATATAGATGCATGTGAATTTTATTATAAAATTTACATACATCAACAATTAATAGTCACTAGCCCACACGTGAGTAAGTACGTGGGCAGTATTATCCCTAGCATTTGCCTTAGGATAATTGTCATTTGTTAATTAGGACACAATAAAATATAATTAAGTACTTTATAGTTTCATTTAGACATTGCGAAATATGTTTACTTTGTAATATATTAATTTTCTTAATTTACATATGCACCTTTATTTGTAATCACTTTTTAGTTTGACTTCAAAAATATTCCTAAGATTTGATTTCAACAACAATTACAAGCCAAAATGTAAGGGGAAAAAAACTTAGTTTCTAATTACAAAACATTAATTTTGTGCAACGCCAAATATTGGGGGATTGTAGGTCCCGTGGTTGAGAATATTTATACATGCACCCTAAACTAAAGTTTGAATCTCCCTCCCTCTTTGACCTTGTTTGTAACAAAAAAGAGAGAGTCAAATATCATAACTCGATGACATTTTAGAAATCTCGAGTTTTGATTTTTAAATGAGCTTGACTCGCCAAGTTGAGAATGGGAAGTTATTTAGTTAAACAACTAGTTAAAGGAGATGAATCCACCAAATAAAAGTGTTATGGGTTAACGTTTTATGAAAAGACAAGGGACTCCACCTAGATATAATTTTAAGAAACTCTAATCATGTATGTATATTAATGATGTATGATTATAAACCAAATATCGTGGTGCGTTTATGTAAAAGAGTTATGAGTCGAACATATTATATATATTATATAAATAAATTAAAGTATACCTTAATATAGAAGGATTCTATATATATACATATATTTATAAAATGTGCAAAATGAAACTATCTGCCGCAATAAAGACTACAAAGTGCACAACAACGACATGAACTTTGGTCAGCTAGGGGCCCGTTTGGCACTGCTTTTTAGAAGTACTTTTATTTAGTAACGCTTTTATCAGAAGCGCTTATGTTAAAAAGCACATATAAATTTTTATAAAACTTATAAGGCCCCGTTTGGGATTGCGGTGGAGGACCCAAAAGCTGCTGTGGATGACAATTCTCAATCACCTACAGCAGTTTTGGTGTTTGGTAAAAAAATAAAAAACTGCTTTCCCCCACAATTCTCAACTCCCTACAGCAAAAACAGAAAGCAGGTTTCTAGTTGCTTTTGAAAACTGCAGTGAATCACAACAACAATGAATATTTTATTTTACCCATACTACCCTTATTGATTTATATAAATTTTATTTGTTTATTTTAAATTAAAAAATATTTCCATTGTTAGTTATATTTTATATTGTAATAATTAATTATGATATTTTATTTGTACGATTAAAATTATAATATACTTAAAAAAATAATATGAATACTTATTTAATAATGTTATTCTTAAAAAAATTAATGCTAATAAAAATTTGTAGCCACAAATTTAAAAAATAAGTAAAAAAACATTTTAGTTTTACCAAATAAATAAGTGTAATACACTTTCAGCATCATGTCCATTTTAGTAATTATACACAGTCACAGCACTTTTACATTAACATTTACCAAACACTTTAATATTGTTTTTTGCATTCACAGTACTTTTAAAAACATGGTTTACCAAACACTCAACTGCTTTATTTTACAGCTGACTTTACTTCACAGCTGTTTTACTTCACAGTTTTTTTTTCTCACAGCAATACCAAACTGGCCCTAAGTTGTTTATGCAAAAGCACTTGAAAGTGCTTCTTGAGAAAGCACATGTCAGGTGCTTATCAAAAAACCCCTTAAAAGTGCTTTTATAACTCAAAAGCACTTCTAATTATTTTTGCCAAACGCTATCAAAAGCGCTTTTACTAATTTGAAAGCGCTTTTGACAATTTTTAAAGCAGTGCCAAACGAGCCCTAGTACTCTGCATACATATAGTCATCAACGTCACTAATCCATAATGTGGGCCATGATTTTATGATATTTTGCGCCGTATTGAACACATGCTAAAGTTTAATTTCATGACAAAGAAATATCAACAATATTATTTCCGAAAAAGATTAAACAACAACATTGGGGACAAAGCTCAACAATCATGTTCATCAAATAAAGAAGTAGCCTTACTTTTCTAGTTAAGTAGATTATAGATACATCCAATATTCCAACTTGACAAAGGTTTTCTTTCTTTCTTTAATGTATTGTAATTAATAACTAAACTCTTAAAAGTCATACGGAGCCATGGAGGTCACCCTATGGCTTTACCAGGTATTCACACTTCCTCTCTATATTCTGTAAAGGAGGCCAGTCTTAAATTCAAAAAAATTATTTTTCAAATATTTAATTGATTGGAAAATATATAAGTAAAGTGTGCTTGAATGATAAAATGAAACTTGATATTTAAGAAAAGTCTGAATTTTGGACAAGACAATCGCTTTATTTGGTATAATCAACAATAAAATCTTGAAATTCACTATGAAAAAAAAATGTGGAATTTGGAGTTATAAATTTCACTTAAAACAATGTTATTTTCAAACTCTCAAAACTATCAAGTTTTAATAAAGGAAAATGTTTATTGTCCCAACTGTTTTTTTTTTCTCAACTTTTGTCTCCAAACTCAATACTTGAATGCTATGTAAGTTGTGGAAATAGTTTAGACAAAATTAGGACAAATAGCATCTTCCTTCAATAAAATAGCCACACTCATCACTCCCATTACCACCACCTCCATTGTCACTATCAATACCCAGGCCACCCCGCATCTACCACCAGCCCCACCCAACCATCCCCACCTCTCTCGTACCATCCTTGATGTCATGCTCCTACCACAACCCTCGCTTGCATTGTAGCTGCTACCACCGCCACGTACTATAACCACCACAACTATCAATTACCTCCACATTGTCCTTGCCATTGCCCACAACCACCATCTTGTGCCCACGGTTGCCATGCCACGGATACCGACATTGATAATATTGTTGCCACCCACAACTTTGTCTCCATTGTTGTCCCCGCCACCATCACTTTCATTGCTGTTATCATTATAATTGTTATATGTCATGGTCATTATCATCTTTAATCAGCGCGTACATACATCATATTAAATTTAATCATTTTATATATTAATTAGCCAAATGAGAAACTTTACTAATGCTAAAACCAAGGGTTTAAATTTCGAAGTTTTCGGCGAAATTTCATTTTTTAGGGGTTCCGAAATTTTAACACGGATTCAACTAAATTTCAGAAAATTTCGGCGAAATTTCGAATGCCCCAACAGTCAAATTTTTTTAATTTCACTCACAACCCAGAAACCCAGCCACCTCAAGAGGGGCGGCGGCAGNTTTTTGGGCAATTGAAAAAAAAAATGATTTGAGATTTCGTTTGGCCGTGTTGGAGTTTCGTTTAATTGTTTTTAAACCCTAAACCAATAAACTCTAATACCTTTTTATATAAAAAATAATTAAAAATATCCTAAAGGACCTAAACCCTAATATTCTATACGATATCTTAAATAATATAGAGTATAGATTATAAAGTATATAGAATTTAGTGTATATATTATAGAGTATAAATAATATATTAATTTTATTTATTCATTATATTAATTTTATTTCATAGTATTTACCTTCAGCGCGCATTATATTCATCTTATATCACATGAAACTTACTATATAATTTGGTTTCTTCAATGTTTTTTATCAATATAGTAGATAATATGTCAAATAAATATATAGTAAAGTTTCATTCAAAATTTCCGTATTTTGATAGTAATTTCCATCGTTTCCGTTTAATTTCTGTCGAAATTTAAAAATCTTCGAAATTTCCGTCGAAATTTTCTCGAAACCCGAAATTTTATTCCTTGGCTAAAACTTTGGACATTATCTGTTTATATTTCCTATTATGGTATTGAGATTAAATACCAAATATGGGAGGCTTAATTTAAACAATGATATACTTGGTGGATAAAAATTACCACGGATAAAAATTACCACAGATAAAAAAGGACAATGATGTAGTACTTCTAGAAGTCAGACAGATGGAGACGTGTAATGTGTCGGTCAACTTTTGGGCATTGCCTTTCATAGGAGTTGAGGGTCCTATATCTTCATTTAGTAAAAAGACAATTGGGTACAAAGATGCTATGATATATCTTCATTTAGGAGCCCGTGAGTAAATTGATTGGCTATGATTCTATGAACTTAGAATTCTTAGAGCTTACATTCCCTATATATTCACATAATCACATAGATCGAGTGTATGAATATTCTATCATTCTATCCTTTATATTAAACCCCATGAGGGTATTATTACGAGCTAATTTTACACTTTCCAGATTACATAACCGTATTTGACCAAAAAAAAGATGCCTTGTTTAAAAAAGGCAACTCAGTTCCCAATCTGACTGTGTTTTTTTGTGTAAATACATAGCTGGACTAGTGTTGCTCTTTTTTGACCACTAGTGCAAACACCCACCCAATACATTCGTCAGTTTACCTCTCATAAATATAAGATCAAATTATATTTTAATATCTTAACTATTTTTTTAATTTAGTCCCTTAATTTTAAAAAATTGCTTAGTTATATTATTATGTTTCAACTTATATTTTGTGTTAATTTCATAATTCTGTTATATATATATTTTTGTTAAAAATATCGTTATCTATTAAAGTGATAGTAACGTAATACATACAAACCCCATTAATTGACATGACTTCTAAAAGTAGCCACACAGATGAAAATATATAATTTGCTTTAAATATGTATAAAGAAAATAAGTATAAATTTAATTTAAAAACATAATTATATATGTCATTTTAACGGGACTTACGAATTTTAAAACATTTTAAATATACACCTGATCTATTATCTAAATTGAAAAATGAACTTCCGTTCATTGATTCGTTGAGAGATCAGTTAAATGTCAGTTTGACTTTTGTTGATCGGGATTACTTAGCAATATGGCGTCATCTCAACAAACCTTTCCCGCCAAATGAGCGACACGGTGACACCTGTCCACCTAATCCCTGACATGGACCCACAAACTCATCATCTCTTTCTCACTCGTCGAATACAGGTGATGAATTTATATTCGAATTTGAGGAAAAACGTGATGTTTTTGGGAGACTAAATGACCAGGAAAGCATTTGACGAACGGGAAAGACGTGATGGATGTGTGGGCCTGTGGGCCTGTGTCAGGTGGACATGTGTCACTCATTTGGCGAGAAATGTATGTTGAGTTGGTGCCACATCGTCAATTAATCTCCGTCAGCTAAAACCAAGCTGACATTTGACAGATTTCTCAACAAATCGATGGACGGAAGTTCATTTTTCAATTTAGATAATAAATCGAGTATATATTTGAAATATTTTAAAATTCGTAAATTTCGTTAAAATGACGTATATAATTATATGTCTAAATTAAATTTATAAAAAAAAAAAATTAATTCCTACACACGGGAATAATCGCACGTGGGTGAAGAACACCAACACGTCTCATTAAGTAGAATTAATTTGTTGATGTCTTTACTCGCACACTCGCACGCAAACGTTGTTCACGTTCTTATTTTATTTCACTTTCCACGTACTCAATAATTTCTCTATTGCAAGTGGCAACAGAGAACACCACTGAAACTCAATTTAAAAAAAAAAAAAAAATTCCTACAAGGCTACAACTCCTATATATAGTAATAATGTAATATACCCCTTCAACATGCCTTCTACTCTCTCTGTCTCTCATCTGTTTAATTTCTTACTTTTTTTTCTCTCTCTCTCTCTCTATCAATTTATATTGATTAATAATGGAGCTGCTCGAAGTTTCTGGGTTCTTGCAGTTCCTTTACGCCTCCATTTCCTTTCTCGTACTCTCTTTCATCACCTTGGCCTACCTATTGAGATCAAAGCTTTTTTGGTGCAACTGTGAAATCTGTCACACTTATCTGACCTCCTGCTGGTCTTTGAAATTCGACAATCTTTGTGACTGGTACGCACAACTTCTTCAACACTCTCCAACCAAAACCATCCACATACATGTCCTGAGAAACACCATCACCGCCAACCCAGAAAACGTGGAGTACATGCTGAAGACGAGGTTCGACAACTACCCCAAAGGAAAACCCTTCTCCACAATCTTGGGTGACTTTCTGGGTCAAGGCATATTCAACGTGGACGGCCATTCATGGAGGTTTCAGAGGAAGATGGCGAGTTTGGAACTCGACAGGTACTCAGTGAGATCGTACGCGTTCGAGATTGTCAATCACGAGATTCAGCACCGCCTCATCCCGGTCTTGTCATCCCTGCATAACAAAAATGGAGTCGTCTACGACTTGCAGGACGTGTTCAAGAGATTCTCGTTTGACAGCATATGCAGATTCTCGTTCGGGCTCGACCCCATGTGCCTCGAACTCTCCATGCCCCTCTCCGAGTTTGCCGTCAGCTTCGACTTGGCGTCCAAGCTGTCGGCCGAGAGGGCCATGACCGCGTCGCCCATGGTGTGGAAGATCAAGAGACTCTTGAATTTGGGGAGCGAGAAGCAGTTGAGAGAAGCTATAAATGTGATTGATGCTTTGGCCAAGGAGGTTATCGCGAGAAAACGCGAGATGGGATTTTCAACCCAGAAAGACCTCTTGTCGCGCTTCATGCGGAGCGTGGACGACGAGACGTACCTGAGAGACATTGTCGTTAGCTTTCTGTTGGCCGGGCGTGACACGGTTGCGTCCGCGTTGACCAGCTTCTTTTGGCTGATGGGAACCCACCGGGACGCTGAGTCAGCAATTCGGGTCGAGGCGGATCGGGTTCTCGGACCCAATCAGGGACTCAAGAGCTTCGAACAAATGCGAGAGCTTCACTATTTACAAGCCGCGATTTATGAGAGCATGAGGCTTTACCCTCCCATACAGTTTGACTCGAAATTTTGTGAAGAAGACGATGTTTTGCCCGATGGGACGTTCGTGAGGAAGGGGACTCGGGTCACTTACCACCCGTACGCGATGGGTCGGATCCAGGAGATTTGGGGGTCCGACTGCATGGAATTCAAGCCCGAAAGATGGCTGAAGGACGGCGTTTTCTTCACTGAAAACCCGTTCAAGTACCCGATTTTCCAACCAGGGCTTCGGGTGTGTCTGGGCAAGGAGATGGCCTTGATGGAGCTCAAAACTGTGGCACTCTCCTTGCTCAGACGCTTTGACATAGAGCCTATCACGACACAACTTTATAGTTTGCCGCGGTTTTCTCCGGGACTCACCGCTACTTTCAGCGGCGGGCTCCCGGTCTTGGTAAGAGAAAGGGAAGTAGCAGTAGCATTGTCGTGACAATAAATTATTAGTCACATCTTGGTTGTCTATATAGGTTTTGTAGTACACATTTAGTAATGGGTGCATGTTAGTGTGGTCTACACATGCAGTAATGTGGCTCAAATGAAAGTGAAATGGCATGGCCCAGCTACCTCGGCTAGCTGAACTAAATGCGCACCATATATGTATAAGAATATAAGAATATATATCTGCTTGGTATCTCGGTACCTAGGATTGTTAATTAATGAATCTATGTGTACAAAATGATGCAAGTGTATAGCTGGTGTTTTTTGACCACTATATATATATATATATGTGCAAGTGCATATAGATGTATAATGCAAAATGCTTATTTCTTAAACACCTTTTCTCAATTTAATTTTTGTGGTAGATGATATTTGACGTTCGTACTTGATCGATATACATAAATAAATTAGGGGCTAGCTTCTAGATTTTAGTCCTTCAATAAGATTAAATATTCAACAATACCTGGTGTAAGATTAGAAATTGATTTTAGTCATTTGACTATTATCCACATCAGCATCCATATTATAGTTTTTATTTATTTATTTTGATATATTTATTAGTTTATTTGATCCCAAAATACCCTTGTGATTACATAATTGATTGTTTTATATTCCATATTTGTAGGAGCCAATTTAGGATGGAGTTATCCTGATTGATTCCTTTCATGTTGCAAGATAATTATACCTAAAAAAGCAAAGTATACCAAAAGAAAAATTAACCATCAAGACTAAAAATTATCATGTATAAAATGAGAGAAATAAATAAAGTAAAAATACAATATCAGGTATGTCTCTAAAGAAAGTAAATATAGAAAATACCTAAAGAAAATACCAAAATAAAGTACCGAAAGAAAATACCTAAATAAAGTACTTTAAGAAAATACTTAAATAAAATACAAATAAAAAAAGGTTCATTGATTTTAACTACTAAATTTCAATAACTTTTTAGTTTATGTACCAAAATTAACTAGTATTTTAGATTAAGTATTAGTTGAAAAGTCAAACAAAATAATAAAGTAAAAGGTGTTAGAATTTACAAATATTGCATTACATGCCACTACAGTAAAAAAATAAAAATAATATTACATTAATTTATATTATATTGTATTAAAAAAAATATATCAATTCAATCACAACTTAACTGTGACTATCTTGTTAAATTAAAAGAGACAACTCACACTATTATACTATGTATTATTTTGAGTAAAAATATTATTTTGACCTCTATTTATACTATATTGTAGTATAATTTCTCTAAAAAAAATTTAATTAAGTCACAACTTAACTGTGACTGTATCACAATTTAGATGTGACTGTTGTTTAGTCACAACTAAATTTGAAGTTATGAGTGTCGTAAAGTCACAAATTTGAAGTTATGAATGTCGTAAAGTCACAAATTTATGTGACTGTCTCATAAATTTGAAGTTATGAGTGTTGTAAAGTCACAAATTTTCAAAATAATATAAAAGCCTCAAGGGCAATTTTGTCAAAATTTTATAAATTTTAACTAACAATCATCATATGAGGGCTAAAGGACAAAAATGTCAAATGAAAAAGGCTTAAATTAAATGGGTCAACATGTTTGTGACTTAATCTAAAAACTTACATTTAAATTTAGTAATTCAATTAAAATATTATATGGTGTTAATGCTATACCAAAAAATTATTAAAATTTGATATTTAATCTTAATTTTCTAAATAGAAAATACCTAAACAAATGAATTTAGCCAAAAAATACCAAAAAAATTACCTTACATAAAGTACCTACAGAAAATACCTAAAGGAAGTATAAACATAAAACACCTAAACATAAGTGCCTAACTTAATAAAAATAACTAAATTAAAGAAAATATATAAAAAATACCGAAATAAATAAAATACAAAGATGAAGAAAATGATGATGATTCGAGTTTGCATGTGACGGTGAGTCCCTTTGGGATGGTGACAAGGTCTCCAGCACTATACGTACTCCTCAAACTCTGATGACGTATCCTTTTGGGTATGTCTTCAATCTCCCCTTCGGCAAATAACGCGTCCTCCCTCTTTTTCTCTCTTCCTATCTCCTTCCTTCTGTCTCTTTTCCCTCGATCTCCCATCCCAGACCCACGACCTGATCAATTTGGTGTCCATTCAACACATCCAGCAGATGGTACGTGATCCATTCATTTGGATCCACAAGATGATGAACAGAGTTGCTACTAGCAGCAACGTCCACTTATATACTAATGTGGTGCATGTTACTAATTTACTAAAATTATAATACGTGGATTGGATAGTTTTAAAAGTTTTTTTTTTTTTAATTCTAGATTTTAAGTTTTTTATTTTATTTTAAAGTTTTAAAAATTAATTATTATATACGTATTATAATTTGAGTAGACATAATGATAAATATGGTATATATAATTATCAATTATTTATATTTTTTTCATAAAAAGAAAAACTTACATATCATGCATGGACATAACTGAGTTTAATTTGGAGCCACTTTAAATAATATAATGAGAAACAACCTAAATTTATCAATTAATGTCAATGGGCACTATACAATAAGAGATGTTGTCATGGCAAGAAGCTCAATTGCACCTTACATGTCTTCACTGGGCCTAAGGTAGCTCCGTCCCTGCACCTTATATTTTTATATCTATTATCACTTAATAAGCGAAATAAAGGTATAAAATGTATACAATTATACACTTTTCTTACATTTCTTACATTTCAATCCTTATAAAATATACTTTTCATTAATACATCTTACCAATTAATTTCAAGTGCCTTAAGACTTTCGTGGACTGTCTGTAGAATTAGATTTCTACATGCATGTATGCATATATGTGTACGATGATGATAGGAAGCCAAAAAATCGTTGGGCGGTTGGAACGTTGGTTGGGACTTATTTATGAGGTGGAGCTAGAAAAGTTAAAAAAAGGTAGGAAGCACTTATCACAAAATAAGAGCCAAGATTCGACCAAAAAAAAAAAGAGCCACGAGGTGTTCACGTGTGCCTGTCATGGCTCCCACTACAGCATATGTCTTAATTTGGACCACGACGACTTGAGCTAGTTTTCTCATTTCTGTCTTCCCTGGGCATATAGCTCCAAGTCAAGCTAGTTTGTTTGTGGAGACAGCTACAGTGGATCAATGGTTGAGATCCTATTTTAAGATGAAACATGTTGTCGTTATCAGTGTGTCTGTATGTCATACAACGTTGTTACTAAATGATGAAAAATCTATACTTTAAAATAAGAACGTAAATCTATTTTAAATTCAAATATCACTAATATATAAAACGTAAATTTATTTTAGATTCAAATGTCACTAATATGTAACACGAAGTAAAACGAAGTGTCGGCGTATAGTCCAAATAGTATCTCAAATCACTCACTAGTCCTTCATCGAAAGATTTGTCCAAAGTGACCGATTGACAACCCTCACAATTAGGATATTTGATAGTGTCAGTGAGTTGATTGCAGAATTTTAACATGTGGGTTCTCAATTGATCAGGATGAATGTCCAAACAAGTAATGGGTATGAATTGATTTAAGTGCGTGCTAATTATTAACATGATTATTTGACTGACTAGCTAACTAATTTTCATGTTGCCTTTCATATTCTATTAGTGGTGATATTGAGCCATTTCTTTTCTGTTGCCTCTGCGGCCGGCAGTAAATTAAGGAGTAGACTTGCCATGACATGTAGGTCCAAGTACCTGTAATCTACCACAAGTTGCTCAAGTAAATCAGTCATTTTCTTGGTGGGGACTGGGGAGTAGTACTAGCTTCTCAAGTCATCCTTCTTAAAAAATCTAAAAGGTTCGTAAAGGAACAAAGCTCTAGTGAGAGCTGTTACGATGATACAAATTGATTTGGGAGTTCAGGGTTGAAAAAAATGTGTGTATGCATTAGTTATATACTTATATCTCATACAGTTGAATCTCAAAAGTATAACTTATTATGAAATGATTAATAATGTATATGAATAAGCTAACACATTCTCTTATTTGAAATCCTACACGGGAAGGGATATATACAGACCAAAAAGTGGAACCAAAGACTGAATAATTTTAGACAATTATTAGACTTCACAAGTTAACTTAATACATCAAAGAAGTAACCAATAAGAAACAATAAGAAACAATGTATATCAAACTAATAAATTAATAATACATACATATAAAAAAGCGTTTTAAAGTTAACTGATTAGTAAATTAATAAAAAATTAAATACTTTTTTGAGCCCAATACATAACTAATATCATAATTTAAACCATTCATTTTTTAGGCGCTACTTCAAATACTATCATTGTAAAAAATCAACCAAATCAGAAATTATTTAGTTATCTAAATATGATCCAAATAAATAGACAATCATTGTTTTCGATAAAAACATATAAACGGTGGTTATTTTAATCAAATTACTAAATGACTTTCAATTTTAAAGATTTTTTACAAAAATGATCTTTAAAGTGAGGCCTAATAATTAATGGTTCAGATTATGATATTACATCGCGTGGTGGACCCAAAAGTATGGTTAACTTCATATTAATTTGCTAATCAGTTAGCTTTAGAGGATTATTTGGGTAGTTAAGTATGTTTTATATCAAACAGTAGATCCCAATGCCATTTAAGGCCAAAGAATTCAACCTTTCGAAACCCAAGTATATCTTAATTAGTAGGATTTTCTTGAGTCCACTCCGCCTAAAATGTTTGTGTGTTGTGCATCCAAACATTTTGTCAACTAGAATACCACTTGTCGGGAGTTGTGGCTTGATCCCCATTTTGCACTATTTTTTTGCTTAATGTAGCATCCTTTTGACATTTGTGTGCAAGATATTATCTTAAATTGTCTCGATTCAACTTAAAGAAATATAAATATGGACAATTGTATTTAATCCCCATCTTTGAACAAGACTTTCTTGCATGTGGGTAAATGTAGTACAAATAGGTATTATCATTACAACATATGATCAATAATCAAAGCCAGACATGAGGGTAGCATGAAAGGGAAAACTGTCTTGGGCAGATAGGACCTCAAATTTTATAGACTTCTTTACTATTATATATAAAGCTAGAAGAAATGTTTGGTGTTACATGCTTCACCAAAAATAGAATTGCCTAAAATACTATTCATTCAACAAAACAACCATATTAAAAAAACATAATAAATGAGGGTATAGTTGTAAAATAGAACCATTTAAATAAATTTAAAAAATAAAAAGACACCTCACCACCTTAAAATGTGAGGATGGGTGAGAAATTCTCAAATAATGAAAAAAAAAAAAACATAGTAAAATACTAATTGACACGTGTGGGGAGCGCGTGCCAAGAAGCTAGTTTATATACTATATTAGACTCAAGTAATCTGCATGAAAAGTTGAAAGTTGAAGGCCTTATTTTTATGACTTGCTTCGAGGTCCCAAAATCTCAAGACCGGCCATATATGTAATATTAGTTAGTAGATATGGTACATTTAATATTATTCTAATACTAATTTTTCATTACAAACTTTTTAACATATTTTTACCACTGCCATAAATGAAAGGAAGTAATGTAAAAACAAGAAAAGTAGGGAATCCAAATCCTCACAAACTTACAAAGTGCTACAACATAAAAACGCTTCGATCGTTCCAGTTACTAAGGGTAAGCAGGAAAATAAATTAGCTCCAAAAATGATAAAGTCTTGAATGGCTTTTCATAGACAAATCATAGAATTTCAGAAGTTATTCCTTAGGGCATCTGAAGTAGTTTCTTAGAGAATCTCAAGTGGTTTGTTGAGAATTTCAGTTCGTAACTCGAGAGATTTTAAATGTTTATACCCTTGGTGCATTTCAAATTGTACCCAGTGATATTTCAAGTCATGTTTTAACAGTTTCTAAGTCATTCCATAGAGTTTTTCAAATCTTACTTTTTGGCATTTCAAGTTGTTCATTGAGAATTTCAGTTCGTATCTCCAGGAATTTTAAATGTTTATACCCTTGGTGCATTTTAAATTGTATCTAGTTACATTCTAAGTCATGTTTTGACGCTTCTAAACTCATATCCTAGAATTTCAGAAATTGTTCTTTAGGGCATCTGAAGTCGTTCCTTAGAGCATCTGAAGTCGTTCCTTAGGGCATCAAAAGTCGTTCGTTGAAAATTTCAGTGTAACTCAAGAGATTTTAAATGTTTATATCATTGGTGCAATTTAAATAGTACCTAGTGACATTCTAAGTCATGAGATGACCGTTCTCAAGTCATACTCTAAAGTTTTCCAAGTCGTGTTTTTGGCATCTCAAGTCGTTTATTAAGGCATCCTAAGTCGTTCCTTGAGAATTTCAGTTCGTATCTTGAGGGATTTTAAATGTTTATACCCTTGGTGCATTTCAAATTGTACCTTGTGACATTTCAAGTTATGTTTTAACTCTTCCTAAGTCATACCCTAGAGTTTCTCAAGTCGTTCCTTAGGGCATCCTAACTCGTTCCTTAAGAATTTTAGTTCGTACCTAGAGCAATTTTAAATGTTTAGACTCTTGGCGCATTTCAAATTGTACCTAGTGACATTCTGAGTCAAATTTTGACGTTTCACAAGTCATACTCTAGAATTTCAGAAGTTGTTCCTTAGGGCATCTAAAGTAATTCCTTACGGAATCTCAAGTGGTTTGTTGAGAATTTCAGTTCGTAACTCGAGAGATTTTAAATGTTTATACTCTTGGTACATTTCAAATTGTACACAGTGATATTTAAGTCATGTTTTAATAGTTCCTAAGTTATTTCCTAGGGTTTCTCAAGTCTTACTTTTTGGCATCTCAAGTCGTTCCATGAGAATTTCAGTTCATACATCTAGTGATTTTAAATGTTTATACCCTTGGTGCATTTTAAATTGTACTTAATGACATTATAAGTCATGTTTTGACGTTTTCCAAGTCATACCCTAAAGTTTCAGAAGTTGTTCCTTAGGACATCTGAAGTCGTTCCTTAGGGCATCAAAAGTCGGTCGTTAAAAATTTCAGTGTAACTCAAGGAATTTTAAATGTTTATATCCTTAGTGCATTTTAAATTGTACCCAGTGACATTCCAAGTCATGAGATAACCGTTCCCAAGTCATACTCTAGAGTTTCTCAAGTCGTGTTTTTGGCATCTCAAGTCGTTATTTAGGACATCTCAAGTCGTTACTTGAGAATTTCAGTTTGTACCTTGAGGCACTTTGAATGCTTATACCTTTGGTGCATTTGTAATTGTATCGAGTGACATTATAAGTAATGTTTTGATGGTTCCTAAGTCATACCATAGAGTTTCAAAAGTCATTCCTTAGGGCATCTGAAGTCGTTTCTTTGGGTATTTGAAGTCGTTGCTTAAGGCATCCCAAGTAGTTCGTTTAAATTTTTAATACGTAACTCAAGAGATTTTAAATGTTTATACCCTCGGTGCATTTCAAATTCAACCTAGTGACATTCCAAGTAATGTTTTGACAATTCCCAAGTCATATTCATGAGTTTCATAAGTCATTCATTAGGGTATCCCAAGTCATTGCTTAAGAATTTCAGTTTATGTCTCGAAGGATTTTAAATGTTTATACTTTTGTTGCATTTCAAATTGTACCTAATGACATTCTATGTCATGTTTTGACATTTCCCAAGTCATACCCTAGAGTTTCTGAAGTCGTTCCTTACGGCATCCTAAATCGCTCCTTAAGAATTTCAATTTGTACCTTGATGGATTTTAAATGTTTATTCCTTTGGTGCATTTCAAATTGTACCTAGTGGCATTCTAAGTCATGTTTTGACGTTTCTCAAGTCATACCCAAGTGTTTTTCAAGTTGTTCCTTTGGGCATCTGAAGTCATTTCTGAGCATCCAAAGTCGTTCATTAATAATTTTAGTTCGTAATTCAAATGATTTTTAATGTTTATACTCTTGTTACATTTCAAATTGTACCCAACGACATTACAAGTCATGTTTTGATGGTTCCCAAGTCATACCCTTGAGTTTCTCAAGTCGTTCCTTACGGCATCCCAAATCATTCTTTGACAATTTCAGTTCGTACCTTAAGAGATTTTAAATGTTTATACCCTTAGAGCATTTCAAATTATACCTAATGCCATTATAAGTCATGTTTTGACGTTTCCCAAGTTATACCCTAGAGTTTCAGAAGTCGTTCCTTAGGGCATCTGAAGTCGTTCCTTAGGGCATCTGAAGTCATTCCTTAAGGTATCCAAAGTCGTTCATTGAAAATTTCAGTTCGTAACTCGATCGATTTTAAATGTTTATACCCTTGGTGCATTTATGTTTTGACGGTTCCTAAGGCATACCCTAGAGTTTCTCAAGTATTTGCTTAGGGCATCTGAAGTCGTTTCTTAAGGTATCCTAAGTCGTTCCTTGAGAATTTCAATTTGTATCTCGATAGATTTTGTATGTTTATACATTTGGTGCATTTCAAATTGTACCTAGTGACATTTCAAGTCATGTTTTGACGTTTCTCAAGTCGTTCCTTTGGGCATATGAAGTCGTTCCTCAGGACATCCAAAGTTGTTCGTTGATAATTTTAGTTCGTAATTCAAAGGATTTTTAATGTTTATACCCTTTGTGCATTTCAAATTGTACCCAATGACATTACAAGTGATGTTTTGACGGTTCCCAAGTCATACACTAGAGTTTCTCAAGTCGTGCATTTTGACATCTTATGTCATTCCTTACGGCATCCCAAGTCTTTCCTTGAGAAATTAATTTCGTACCTCAAGGTATTTTAAAGGCATAAATTCAATTTAGACACATAACTATATATACTATTTCAACGGGGTCCACGAACTTTCAAATATTTCAAATATATACCTGATTTATTATGTAAATTGAAAAATGAAATTTCGTTCATCAATTTATTGAGAGATCAGTTAAATGTCAGCTTGAATTTTGCTAATGGGGATTAATTGGTGACGTGACACCAACTCAGCATACATTTCCCGTCAAATGAGCAACATATGTCCACTTGACATGAGCTCCACATGTCCACTTGACTATGAGCTCACACATCCATCACCTCTTTCTCGTTTGTCGAACGCTCTCATGACCATTTAGTCTCTAAAAAACATCACGTTTTCCCCCAAATTCGAATATAAATCCCTCACTTGTGTTCAACGAGCGAGAAAGAGATGATGAGTTTGTGGACCTGTGTCAGGGGTTAGGTGGACCCGTGTCACTCATTAATGAGTGACACGGGTCCACCTAACCCCTGACACGGGCCCACAAACTCTCTCTCTCTATTATTATTATTAAATTGTGGGCATGTGTCGCTCATTTGACATGAAATGTTTGTTGAGATAATGCCACATCGGCAAGTAATCCCGGTCAGCAAAAGCTAAGCTATCATTTAACTGATCTCTCAACGAATCAATGGACAGAAATTCATTTTTCAATTTAGATAATAGATCGGGTGTATATTTGAAATATTTTAAAGTTCATGGACCCCGTTGAAATAGCTTATATAGTTATGTGTCTAAATTGAATTTATGTCTATTTTAAATGTTTATACCCTTAGAGCATTTCAAATTGTATCTAGTGACATTATAATTCATGTTTTGACATTTTCCAAGTCATACCCTAGAGTTTCAGAAATCGTTCATTAGTACATCTGAAGTCACTTCTTAAGACATCTCAAGTCATTCGTTGAAAATTTCAGTTTGTAGCTAAAGGAATTTTAAATGTTTATACGCTTAGTGCATTTCAAATTGTATCCAATAACATTCCAAGTTATGATTTGACGTTTCCTAAGAGTTACAGAAGTCGTTACTTATTGCATCTCAAGTCGTTCCTTAAGAATTTTAGTTCGTAGCTCGAGAGATTTTAAATGTTTATACCCTTGATGCATTTCAAATTTTACCTAATGACATTCCAAGTCATGTTTTAACACTTCTCAAGTCATCCCCTAGAGTTTCAGAAGTCTTTTCTTTAGACATTTGAAGTCGTTTCTTAGGGCATCATAAGTCGTTCGTTGAAAATTTCAGTTCATAACTCGAAGTAGTTTAAATGTTTGTACTTTTGGTGCATTTCAAATTGTATTCAGTGACATTCCAAATCATGTTTTGACTGTTTCCAAGTCATACCATAAAGTTTCTCAAGTCGTGCTTTTTGGCATCTCAAGTTGTTCCTTAGGGCATTCCAAGTCATGTTTTGACGCTTCCCAAGTGATACCCTAAAGTTTTAGAAGTCATTTCTTAAGACATCTGAAATCGTTCCTTAGAGCATCCCAAGTCGTTGCTTAAGAATTTCAGTTTGTACCTTGAGGGACTTTAAATGGTTATACCTTTGGTGCATTTGAAATTGTACCGAGTGACATTTTAAGTCATGTTTTGATGGTTCCCAAGTCATACCCTAGAGTTTCAGAAGTCATTCCTTATGGCATATGAAGTCGTTCTTTAAGGCATCTCAGGTCGTTCGTTGAAAATTTGAATACGTAACTCAAGGGATTTTAAATGTTTATACCGTTGGTGCATTTCAAATTCTACCTAGTGACATTCCAAGTAATGTTTTGATGGTTCTTAAGTCATACCCATGAGTTTCAGAAGTCGTTCATTAAGGCATCTCAAGTCGTTCCTTAAGAATTTTAGTTCGTACCTCAAAGGATTTTAAATGTTTATACCCTTGGTGCATTTCGAATTGTACCTAATGACATTTTATGTCATGTTTTAACGTTTCTCAAGTCATACACTAAAATTTCTAAAGTCGTTCCTTAGGGCATCCTAAGTCGTTCCTTGAGAATTTCAATTCGTAACTCGATGGATTTTGAATGTTTATACCTTTGGTGCATTTCAAATTGTACTTAGTGACATTCCAAGTCATGTTTTGATGTTTCTCAAGTCATATCTTAGAGTTTCTCAAGTCGTTCTTCTAGGCATCTGAAGTCATTACTTAGAGCATACCAAATTGTTCGTTGATAATTTTAGTTCGTAATTCGAAGAAATTTTAATGTTTATACCATTGGTACATTTCAAATTGTTTCCAATGACATTACAAGTCATGTTTTGACGGTTCCCAAGTCATACCCTAGAGTTTTTCAATTCGTGCATTTTGGCATCTCATGTCGTTTCTTAAGGCATCCCAAGTCGTTCTTTGAGAATTTCAGTTTGTACCTCAAGGGATTTTAAATGTTTATACCCTTAGAGCATTTCAAATTGTGCCTAGTGAGATTATAAGTCATGTTTTGACGTTTTCCAAGTCATACCCTAAAGTTTTAGAAGTCGTTACTTAGAGACATCTGAAGTCGTTCCTTAAGACATCCCAAGCTGTTCGTTGAAAATTTCAGTTCGTAACTCAATGAATTTTAAATGTTTATACTCTTGGTGCATTTCAAATTATACACAGTGATATTCCAGGTTATATTTTGACGGTTCTCAAGTCATACCCTAGAGTTTCAGAAGTCGTTCCTTAGGGCATTTGAAGTCGTTCCTTATGACATCTCAAGTCGTTCTTTGAAAATTTCAGTTCGTAACTCTATGGATTTTAAATATTTATACTCTTGCTGCATTTCAAATTGTACTCAATGACATTTCAAGTCATGTTTTGACGGTTCTCAAGTCATATCCTAGAGTTTCTCAAGTCGTATTTTTTGGCATCTCAAGTCATTTCTTAAGACATTCCAAGTCGTTTCTTGAGAATTTCATTTCATACCTCGAGAGATTGTAAATATTTATACCCTTGGTGTATATCAAAATATACCTAGTGACATGACATTTCAAGTCATGTTTTGACGCTTCCTAAGTCATATTATAGAGTTTTAGAAGTCGTTCGTTAGGGCATCTCAAGTCGTTGCTTTAGAATTTCAGTTTGTACCTCGAGAGACTTTAAATGTTTATACTTTTGGTGCATTTGAAATTGTACCAAGTGACATTCCAAGTCATGTTTTGATGATTCCCAAGTCATACCCTAAATTTTCATAAGTCATTCATTAGGGTATCTGAAGTCGTTCCTTAAAAATTTTAGCACGTAACTCAATGGAATTTAAATGTTTATATCGTTGGTGCATTTCAAATTCTATCTAGTGATATTCCAAGTAATGTTTTGACGGTTCCTAAGTCATACCCATGAGTTTTAGAAGTCGTTTATTAGGGCATCCCAAGTCGTTCCTTAAGAATTTCAATTCGTATCTAGAGAGATTTTAAATGTTTATACCCTTAGAGCATTTCAAATTGTATCTAGTGACATTCTAAGTCATGTTTTGACATTTCCCAAATCATACCTTAGAGTTTCTCAAGTCGTTCTTTAGGGCATCTGAATTCGTTTATTAGGACATCCTAAGTCATTCCTTGAGAATTTCAATTTGTATCTCGATGGATTTTGAATGTTTATACCTTTGGTACATTTCAAATTGTACTTAGTGACATTCTAAGTCAAGTTTTGACGTTTTCCTAGTCATACTCTAGAGTTTCTTATATCGTTCATTTGAGCATCTGAACTTGTTCTTTTTGGCATCTGAAGTCGTTCCTAAGGGCATCACAAGTCATTCGTTGATAATTTCAGTTTGTAATTCAAATGATTTTTAATGTTTATACTGTTTTTGCATTTCAAATTATACCCAATGACACTACAAGTCATGTTTTGACAGTTTCCAAGTCATACCCTAGAGTTTTTCAAATTTTGGTTTTTGGCATCTCAACTTATTCCTTGAGGTATCACAAGTCGTTGTTTTAGAATTTCAATTCGTATCTCGAAAGATTTTAAATGTTTATACCCTTGGTGCATTTTAAATTGTACCTAGTGACATTATAAGATTTTTTTTTTTACTCTTCCCAAATCATACCCTAGAGTTTTAGAAGTCGTTCCTTAGGGCATCCCAAGTCGTTCGTTGAAAATTCAAGTTCGTATCTCGAGGGATTTTAAATTTAGTATCCTTTGTGCATTTTAAATTGTACCCAATGACATTCTAAGTCATATTTTGTCGTTTCGCAAGTCATACCCTAAAGTTTTATAAGTCGTTCCTTATGATATCTCAAGTTATTATTTGAAAATTTCAGTTCGTACTTCGAGGTATTTTTAATTTAATACCCTTGGTGCCTTTTAAATTGTATCCAATGACATTCTAATTCATGTTTTGACAGTTCTTAAGTTATACCCTAAAATTTCTTAAGCCATGCGTTTTGGCATCTCAAGTCGTTTTTTAAGGTATCACAAGTCATTTTTTACGGTATCACAAATCGTTCGTTAAAAATTTCAATTGGTAATTCGAGAGATTTAAATATTTGTACCCTTGATATTCTGAACACGATAACACAAACCTACCAAGCACGTACACAGCACAATTACAAATCCGAGAATTATAAAAGAAATTCAAAGAAGAAAACCAACTAGAAACTTGTTTTATTTCTTCACTAAGCAACCCTTCGGATGAAAACGACACCGTCTCACTCTGAACAGCCTTAAGAGCCACCTGCGCATCAGAGGCCAACAAAACATTAGTAAAATGTAGCTCCCTCGCCACCTACAATTTGAGTCCAATTGCATATAGCTCAACCGAGAATAAAACCACTCTAGCATACAAATACAAATATAGTCAAACTTTACTTAAAATCAGAACACATATGCTACTGTACCATTGGAGGTCGTACCTCACACGGCATGACCGCCCGCTGAAAAATCTCTTCAAATTTCTCCACTCCTATTGGGTAAAGGCTGAAGTTCTAGGGAGTCTCATGGTCTTGCCCCTAGGGTATTATTGCTGAGCCTCCATGATCGGCGACTGAGAGGTCTAGGGTTCGAATTAGACGAAGTTAAAAAAAAAAGCGAAAACTCGACGTCAAAGAAGAAGAGGGAGGACTGAACGGTATGAATAAGGCAGTGGAAGAAGAAGTGGAACCTCCACTCGCGGAACTATTGCTGGGTAGCAAGCGCAGGAATAAAAAGAAGGCGAAGGCGAGGAAGACAAAAAGCCAAGCAACAACAACATCCAAGGAGCACAACACAGAGCCTGAGCCTGAGCCAGTTCACATTGAACCAGAGCCAGTTCACATTGAACCAGAGCCAGTTCAAATTGAGCCAGAGCAAGTTCCGATTGAGCCAGAGCCAGTCCAAGTTGAGGAAGAGAGCTCAAGGAATGGCCCTAGGGTTAGTGTTTCGATGTTCGATGACTCGGTGGAGAATCACTTCAGAGTCATGCACACCATTGCCAACCTCTGTGGCGAGGCTGACGATGATCATGGACTCGAAGAGAGCGAGGTTCAACGCTTATCGTCCTCAATCACTTTCTTAAGGTAAAATGAAATAAATTCCTTATTTTATAAATGTAATGTCGCTGTTTTGTGCTTGATTTTGTATTGGCATGGTAGTTTTTCTGTATCTCATTGTTAAAGAAACGTTTTTAGTTATCTAATTTGTGTGTAAATAGAGCTTATGAACTTGAGTACGTTTGTTGAAGGGAATGGGCAGATTTTAAGTATGAACCTAGAGATGTTCGATTTGCTTGTGAAAGAGGAAGCCCTGATGAGAAGGATGTCGTCAGTGGGATACAATTGCGTCAGTTTTCTTCTGCTACCGTTCCTAAGGTTATATATCTTCGAAATCTGAATTTCGGGTTCGGTTTACCTATGATATTTTCACAAATAAAAAATAAAAAATTTGCATTTGGTCTAATTACTTGGTTTACAAATTGATGCAGAAGGAGGCACTTCCTGGGGACACATCATCTACAGAGTTGAGGTACTTGAATTGGGATTAGCAGTAAGGCTTTTGTACTCATTTGGTTATATCAGTTAATGTCGTTGATGCTTTTTGGGAGATTTTTGCTTTTGTTGTTTTAATAAATTCAAATTTAAACCTGCTGTTAGTCTTGCATATTGTTTTTTTCACTACCACCCGAACAAGCTTTGATATGTACCTTCAAATGTCCGTTATATGTCTTTGCAGCCAAGACTTTGTGATGTATGTTGGAGGGCCTATTTGGGCATTGGATTGGTGTCCTAGAATTCATGAAAGCCCTGACTATCATACAAAATGTGAGGTACATGATTTTTGTTTTTTGTTTTTGCTCTGTGTTTGTAGGAGTCTATACTAAGGGTCTAGGGGTTTCTGTTAAGTTTACTTCTCATCAAAAGAAGTGTTACTCAATAACGTTTGCTTGTTTATATTGTGATGTTTGTGAAACTTGACATTTAAATGCTTGATCATTAGGCGTCATCCAAAATAGTGGTACACTCTGATATATCTCCTACAGGGCATTTTCCACAATTGAGACATTCAACAGATTCCTTGAGAATGTTCAGTGCCCTCAAATATTGACCTTTTGTAGAAAAACACTGATGTTACTAACCAAATTTCCTCGACTACATTTTTTTTAAAGAAAAAACTTCCCTTGATTATATTGCTCTTGATTGGATGATACGACTCCTAAGATGATAGATGATGGCTTTCTTGGGTTTGATCTCTTAATTTTTCTTCATTAGATTCACATTATTTTCTAACTCATGCTAATAAGTTTGAGGCTAGAGCCAAATATGTGTGCTTATATCTTCAATAATGAATACTCAGACAATTTGGCAATTTTATCCAACTTTGAAGTTGGACCATAAGAGATCATTCCATTTCCTTTATATCATAATAATATGAAAGCTTAGGTATTTTTGTTTTTTAGCTCAGGTGTTTAAGTACGGTTGGGGTAGCCTTGATTTCCACTAGTCAAGTACATATCAAGAAAGGAAAAATTTAGCAATAGCCCATGAACTATATTGGCCATATTGCACTTCTCCTTCTAAAAAAAACTTTGTTTTAAAGCCTCTTATACATTCTAACATTTTGAAACTTTAATAGTCGTTGAAAACAAAGTTTTCTTTTAGGGGGAAAAGTGCAAAACGGCCTATAATTTGAGGGTATTGCTAAATTTTCCCTAATTATATTATATTAATTTCTTAATGATTGATTGTTATTGAGGCATTTGCTCTATAGGAATATAGTTGACACATTATTGTGAGTAACATCTGTAAAATTTGTGAGGTGGATCCAAGTTAGAGAACCTTTTTCATATTAGAGTGATTGGCTCACATGAATTGATGATAAAGTTTTCACCATCCCACTTTTCAGTTTATTGCTATAGCTGCTCATCCTCCTGGATCTTCTTATCACAAGTTAGGCGAGCCACTTACTGGCAGAGGTGCCATTCAGATATGGTGTCTTCTAAATGTTAGTGTAAATGAGGGAGACATTCATCCTATTGTAGAAAAGCCAAAACGGGGACGTAAAAACACTGGAGCCACAGAAGAAAATTCAACTCATCCAAAGAAGCCTCTGGGAAGATCCAGAAAGAAGCCAATAGAAGAAAAATCAACTCAACCAAAGAAGCCTAAAGGAAGACCTAGAAAGAAGCCATTAGAAGAAAAAGCAACTCAACCAAAGAGGCCTATAGGAAGACCTAGAAAGAAGCCAATAGAAGAATCTGTTGACAAAGAGGCCACAGAAGAAAAATCAACTCAACCAAAGAGGCTTAGAAGACCTAAAAAGAAGCCAATAGAAGATAACAACTTGGATGGGAGCAGCAATTATGTTGAGGCTCTTGCTGTTCAATATCCAGAGGAATCATCAGAGTTGCTTGCTACGGATTATGTTCCCGCAAATACTCAAGAACATGCTGTAAAAGAAGATCATGGTAAAAAACGAAAAAGGCATAAGCATGCAGCGTCTGCATGTAATCCAGCACTGGAAACATCTGTTCAGAGGAGAAGATTGAATGATACGGCAAGTGCAGGAAATAATAGCAATGATTCTTGTCCACTGTTGTTGAATCAAAATGAGGAGGAAGGACTTGTTTCAGATCATCATATATATCAAAATTCTGGACAGGATCCTCAAACGAGTAATAGTGTTTCAAAAAATGGTTACTCTGGAATTGGCTCAACCAGGTGTTCGGTTCCAAAGGATGTAGCATTGCCAAGAATTATATTATGCCTAGCGCACCATGGAAAGGTTGCATGGGATGTGAAATGGCGTCCTCCCAATGAACATGATTCCAAATGCAAGCATCGGATGGGCTATCTTGCTGTGTTGTCAGGCAATGGGTCACTGGAAGTGTAAGACATCTACTTGTTTAAACTTGCTGTCCTATCTGTTTTTAGTATTTAGGTCCCTTTGCATGTTCTTTCTTTAGACCTCTTGGTCTATATCTTCAGATCTCTTCTTAGTTGGCTCTGCAGTTTTCATCTTTCTTCTGTCAATAGACCATTCAAGTGTAAATTGGCTTTGATAACGTGGGTTAGAATTCTAGAAAATGCATTATGGGCATGAACGTTGAATTTATTGATATCAAATTTATTTGCTTATATATTAACATAACTAGCCTATGGGAGTGCATAACCGACGCTTTTTGTATTCTTTTTTGTTTTTTCTTCTTTTATTTTATTTTATTTTATTTTTTGTGGTGGCTCCAATTGAGATGTTTGAATAGCATATTGTGATTTGGAGGGAGCAATTTGGCATGTAGTGATATAGAAAACCTGGAGTACTGTTATTTAATGGAAGTTGGTTCATTGCAAAACTTAGCATATAAATTACATATATAAAGTTAGTTCAAACTAGATGAATGGTTTTAGCATGTTGCACAGACAGTTGTTTTTGTGTTCTGTTATCCCATGCTCCTTATCCTGAACTTAATAAATGCAGGTGGGAGGTCCCTCTACCTCGTGCTGTTGAAGTTATTTATTCTTCTTCATGTGCTGAGGGCACTGATCCTCGCTTTGTGAAATTGGCGCCAGTATTCAGATGCTCAACAGTGAAATGTGGTGGCATAGAGAGGTACTCTGAAAGTTTATATTCTACTTTTTTTACAATAATTTGGAAGTTTACTGAGATGGGAAAAATAAAAGGTTTCCCTAGCATATTGTGATTGCTGTTTAAAATTCTCACAGGCACGATATTAGGGAGAACTTTCTCATTTGATTTGTGGTCTGAATTCATGTAGCTGCATAATCTTGTCAAATTGTATTTGGTTCTACAACTATTCACTGTATTCAGCAGTCTCTTTTGACCATATTACATGACTTTATATGATTCATTAGTAATTTAAATCAGTTGTTTTATTCAACAGCATCCCTCTTACTGTGGAATGGTCAGCTTCACCTCCTCATGATTACTTACTTGCCGGATGCCATGATGGAACTGTAATTTTCCTGCACATTGTCCTTCAACTTTATCTGGATATTTTTTTCCCTTGATACTTATGTCATGCTTTTGCATAGTTTCGGATAAGGATTCATGTTGACTTCATGAAGGGTTTCCATAGAAGGATACATACTCAATGGTCAACACTTTGTGTATATATTCTGTATTCTGATAGAAGGATACACTCGAAACAGTTAATGTATTTATTCTGCACTCAGTTATTTTGTTTTGTTTGTTGTTTCATAACATGAAGCTTTCCATAAATTCAGGTTGCTTTATGGAAGTTTTCTGCAAGTAATTCATCTAAAGGTAATGCTAAGATGTATATCACTTCTTTTAAAAAATAAATAAATCAAAACAACAAAACAAATGTAGATATGGTTTACATGAAGAAGATTAGCTTCAAATTCTACTTGTTGTTCTGCAGATACAAGGCCTTTACTATGTTTCAGTGCAGATACAAATCCTATTAGGGCACTTTCTTGGGCCCCGTACAAAAGGTTAGCTATGTTAGAAAGCAATTTTGCTACAGGCAAATATATTGCTATTGGAGACTCTTGTATCTATTTTATTTCTCAATTGTCAAGATATGTTAAATGCAATTATTTGCGAATTTCAGCAATTCAGAGAGTGCAAATGTTATAGCTACCGCTGGACATGGAGGCCTAAAATTTTGGGACCTACGGTAAGTATGATGGCTTGTTTTTTCTTGCATTCCTGTGTGCATGTTGCTCCTTTAATTTTAGCTTGCAATGCTAGTGGCTCTCAGGAAAAAAAAAAAAAAAATTGCTAGTAGTTCTGACTTCTGGCACATACACACACATATAATTTGAGTTAAAAGATACATGATGGTGTAGATGGTTCGTGATTGATACAAATAAAAATGTTTGAGTATTTAGATTATGTAGAACTTCTGTGAACATTTTTGTAGGAGTAGGATAATAGACTTGATTCTCTTTTTTTCTTTTAGAAAAAGACTTGTTTAGAGTATAAAGTGACATCTGTTCTGAGTACTCTGACACTAGATCAAGTTTAGGGTATAAAGTGTGTTGATTTTAAGCCCTTGAGATCTTTGTTCTTTGATGTAAATTAGACCTAGAACTAGAGATGACTTCCGACAATTGAAAAACAGAAAAAAAAACAATCACACGCAGCACACACAAACACGAGATTTATACTGGTTCGGCAATAAACTTGTGCCTACGTCCAGTTGCGATATCTCCTGAGAGATTCACTGCACTATGGAATAAATTCAGAGATTACAAGGCTTTTTTGGAACCCTAGAATCTAAATCCCCTCTGCAGAATACCCTGAAAAACTCTCAATCACTCGGCTCTCTCTTTGCTGGTGCTTGTGTCGAAGACATTAACTAAAACCTAGGGCTGCTGCAACCTATTTATAACTCATAGGTTGCAGCTAACACTTATGTTTCAGCTGGGATTCCTAATCCTAGTAGAACTAGGTAATTGGCCTAATTAGCTAATTCTAATTCCTTGTACAATTAGAAATACTCAGAACTCCTTCCTTAACTAGGAAGACCTTGCGCAAGTCCTCTCAGCATTCCTAAAAACTGTACCCCACTAGGAATAACCCAAACTGCTACTTTGCAGATTTTTTATGAGCCAAACACAACAAAGTGTGCCTTAGATCCATTAAACCTAGATAACGATGTCCGAGGCATGCTTCTCAGTCCCTTTGCTCCTTCAAAGTGTGCCTTAGTTTCATCCCGATGCTTGGCCCTGAACGAGTTAGGTGCCACATTGGGGCTCAATCAGGCCTGAGCACCCATCTTGATGAGTGTTGCATTATGGCACTAGGAAAGCAGGGCGCTACCAACTTATTGGGCTGGAGCAAGAGCTTAAGCCCTTGGTACCCAGCACAGCATTGGGTGTGACCACTCCTGTTAGGTGCTAATCATGGCCCTGAGCACCTACTCAGGAATAGTTACTACTTTTCTCCTCATGACCCTGTCAATGCCCCTCCTGTGGTCCGCATCCTGGGCCCGGGCATCTGCTCAACATTAATTCCCGCAATAGATATTCTTAAACAAATTATTTTGTCTTAGTTTTACTTGGAATGAATGTTACAATTCTATATTAGTTTTTGTTAGAAAGTAAAACAAGTGTTGGGCTACATCCTAACAACTTAAGCTTTTGGGTATAATGGTTGCCTAACATAGTATCAAAGCTCTAATTGCAAGAGGTCCTGGGCTCGAAACCTTAAATCCTCATTCCCTACTTATTTGTTGATTTGCAAAGGGCGGACTGGACCTTTATGTTTATCTTTGTGTACATTTGCCTGCCCCTTCATGTGGGTTGGGGCTGCACACGAGGAAGGGTGTTAACTTGATGTACATTGTTGGTCCATTTCTACTTAAGTTGGGTTTAGTGGTAAACCAACAAACTTATCAGTTTCTTACATGGAGTACTTTCACTCATGCTGTGTAGCAATTTATGTAAACTTTTATTAGTTGCTTAATAGTTTTCAAATGACGGTTAAGGTTAGGAAAGTACTTTTTAATTTTTTTTAATTAGAAGCATTGAAGGCAGAATCTTCTGCATATATATGGATTATGGACTGGTTCAAAATTAGGCATTCCTTATTTACATTTGATATTTTCAAGTTGTGGACAGTTGAAATTGCATTCCATACTAAGAACTCTAACTCTTGGTTTTGCAGCGATCCATTCCGTCCCTTGTGGGAAATCGATCATATACCAAGGTTCATCTATAGTCTGGATTGGCTTCCAAGGTACTCTGATTTTAATGTGTGAAGCATAAATGTAGCTTTTTGGTTGGTGTGTGTGTGTGTATGTCTGTGTATAATATATTTTTCAGTTTCAGTGAAGCATTGTTTTTTTTAGGTGTGTTCTTTTATCCTTTGATGATGGAACAATGAGAATTCTCAGCTTGATGAAGGCTGCATCTGACATCCCTGTGACAGGAAAACCCTTTGTTGGAACCAAACATATGGGCCTGCATAATCTCAGTTGCATGCCTTTCGCTATCTGGAGTGTTCAAGTATCACGGCTAACAGGTCTTCTGTGTGCTTATTTATCTGCAGCAGTATTTCAGCTAACCACATATTTGTGCATAGATATTGGCTTATGTCAGACTTTGCCATAAGGGTAAAAATCATTATAGCCTAATGGAAAATTGCATTACCATCTTCAACCTGGTGCTAATTTGAGTGCTAAAAGAGTCAATTATAAGAGTAAAGCAGTACATAGTTCCACAAGCTTTTCCATACTCGGAACAAAAACTCCTCATATGTATTTATTAAAATAAGAAACTAGATATAATGTCTGGACTGTTGACTGCTAAATTTACATAAGCATACTATGCATTATGATTAGATAGGTTCAAGTAGTGTGTGTTCTCTGTTCTAGGTTTCCTTGCTTGGACTTATCTTCACGCTTTGGAAAAGCACTTCTGAGAATTCAGAAATTTCCTCTTTTCTGTTGATACTTCAGTCACCTGTAGCCAAAACTGAGAAATTATTGATCATATTTACACAACATTGCATGCTACTTTCTTCAAGGAATATATCTTTAGCTGTGCCTTCTGTTTTTTATTGAACTTTCTGAGGGGGAGATGGTCTTCTTGATTGGGCATTACTGTGATGGGATTTTATGATTAATCCACTTTACCATACAGTTTTGGACTAGGTTGATCAACCTGTTTAACTTCTGAGACCAGCTTTTTTGAATATGCACTAATTGAAAAACTCCATTTTCAAATTTTAGGCATGGTTGCATATTGTTGTGCAGACGGAACTGTTTTCCGCTTCCAGGTGAGTGTTAAATTCCTGCTATTAATATCACTATATCAGACTTCTTCCTTACCTTTGTTGCAAATACGCTTGAAATCATATTTCATTCCTTGAGTTAAAATCTGAGTTGTTGTAGATACTTTTTAACTCTTCAAAAAGATTTTTTTTTTTTTTTTTTTTTTTAAATTTTTTTTTTTGGTTTTTTTTTTTTTTTTTTTTTTTTTAAATTACTTTTATGACCTTTAGGAATCTAAATTTTTTAGTAACATCAAATGTGCATGAGCTGGTCAGAGGATTGGGCCATGTCGAACGATTGTTCCTTCTTAAAGGATCTACTTTGTAAAGAGTTTAGATGATTCTAGTGTTTTTAACTGATAGATTTATCATTTAGCTATATATCTTTGTGGAGAGTGGGGACATTTTTTCGGATATACAGATGGAACTTGTCAATTCAGATGTAGACATTTTTCTTTAGGTCTTAATAGTGAGTCATTAACGATAAATTGAGCAGGCGCTTGTTGGTTCTCCAGCTGTGCAGGTTTTTGTTAAGTTGTTTTGTTGTCTCAAGAACTCATGCTTTGTGCCTAATGCTAGGACATTATTTGTTTGTTTACTGAGGCTGATGCTAGAACTGGAGGCCTCCCTTGTATGATGTCTTTCATTTGGAAATTGATACAGAAGAACTGCATGTTATATGCTTAATTGTTATTGTCAGCTTACGTCGAAAGCTGTGGAGAAAGAACCAAAACCATATAACCGGGCCCCACATTTTCTTTGTGTGTCACTAACTGAGGAGGAATCTGCTGTAACCATCAATATTCCAGAATCAAATACGCCTTTCCCATTGAAGGTAACTCGTAACAAAGCTGAGTCAAACAAAATGAAGACAAAAAACGATAAGCAGGCAAAAGATACTACATCAGAAGATCAAGTTTTAGGTAAGCTTTGTCAATGACATAACCCCAGACTTTTTCTGTAACCAACCCTATGTTCATTTCTTATCTTTCTTTTAGAACATTCTTCAAATTATCTCTTGTTGCAGCTCTTTGCTATGGTGATGATCCGGGTATTGAATTGGAATGTGGGGAAAAAGTGGTATCTCTCAAAAGCAAGCAAACACGGAAATCAGGGTCTAGTAAGAAAAAGCCAGAGGATGACCGAGCATTAGTATGCATAGATGAAGGGCCAATTAATATGCAGGAAGAAGAAATTGGGGAAGAAGTGGGATCTCTCAAAAGCAAAAAAACACAGCAATCTAGGTCTAGTAAGAAAAGAGCAGAGAATGACCCAGCATTGGTATGCATAGATGAAGAGCCGACCTTTACTCAGGAAGAAGAAATCTGGAATGAGCCTGAAGTTTTCCCCTCTAAAATGGTAGCAATGCATAGAGTGAGATGGAACATGAACAAGGGTAGTGAAAGATGGTTGTGCTATGGAGGAGCAGCTGGAATTGTACGTTGTCAAGAGATTGTTCTGTCGGACATTGATAAGAAGTGGGCAGCAAAGAGATGAGACTTGCTGCTTTCCATGTTTTTGTGTATTCTTCAAAGCCTGTTTAATCCTATATCAAGTATGGTATGTGTGTGGCTAAGAAGTGTATATTAATCTCTCTTTTTTTTTTCTTTTTCTTTTTTTTCATAAGAAACAACTCATAAAGAAGATATTGGGACTTAGGACGTCTTCACAGCGTGGAGAGAAATATAACTAAACTAATAATTATTCAGTGCATATATTAATCTTTTGTATTTGACTTTAGTCCTCCATTACTTATGCAATCTGCGAGAATATAAAAAGACTCGGTGACAAGCAGAGGTAACCCTCTTTTGGGTATGCATGCAAAGGTAACCTTTACGGTACCCTGATGGAGTATATACAACCTGGAAAATTGTCGGTGATCTGAGGACACGACTGCGTTTGTGGAGGGGTGACTAGTTTAGTTTGAGCGTTCACGTTGAGGTTCTATATGCAATGAACCTAGTTAACCACCAAGATCCAAAATCCAAGCCACCAAACTCTCAGCCCTCTTCTTTGTTTAACACTCAAAGCATCACCCACTCTTACTCCCCTTCAGTTTTGAGAGAGAGAGGTATGGATATGCTGATGCTGTTGTTGCATGCATTAAGAAGAAAGCATTGTCAGTTATGAAGCTTTTTCATCTTCCTCTATTTATATAGCAAAACAACACTCCTTTCACATGTATGTACGTTTGTGGGGAGAGAGAAGCTTTGTGCAGTTTGCTGTACAATGAGAATAATGTTACAGAACCTACTTGTGTTTGTATCCACTACTTATTTTGTAGCTACGGTGGTTCAAGCAACAATTCAGGATGATTACGATGGTAGGAAGGTAATGTTCTTTTGTTCGAGTACAATATAGGCGTGCTATTCAAACATGATACAGTGTATTAATCAATGATTCTGATTAATAGTTTAACATCATAAGGTGCTAAATTTTTTGGCAAGAGATTATATATATATATGTTAACCTTACTGTATATTAATTGTAAATTTATATTCGAAAAAGTGATATATATATATATGGCATTGTACCGTCAACAGCCTTACATTGTCTACATGGGAGAACTGCCAGGACTTCAAACTAACACCATGGACGACCACCATAATCTGCTTACGGCAGCAATTGGAGAGTAATGACCAGTTTCTTCCCGCTATCAATTCTTCAATATATGTAGTTAATCTCGACAGTAAAAGCGAGCTGTGAGAAAGTCCTTGTAGCTAGCAATACATTCCAGTGAGACAATCCTAATGATCTTTGTAGTTGATCGATATTTTTTTTTACTTTCAGTGACAAATTAGCCAGAGAATCCAAAATTCATAGTTATGGAAGGAGCTTCAATGGGTTCGTAGCAAGATTGTTGCCACATGAAGCAGAGAGACTATCAGGTGCATAGAAGAAAGAAAAGAAATACACGCACACACATATATACAATAATGCTCTTTTGTCAGACTGTAAATCTGGATCATACATTCAATCGAGAGTCAACCTAATCAATTAGAGAATATTTATGTATACATATTGGGATTCTAATTATAAGGATTTTAAACACTTCCCTCCTTTGGATCTCTATGATCGATTGCATTGATTTATGCCTAGATGAAGATAGTGTCGTGTCAGTGTTTCCAAACACCCTGCGCGAACTACATACAACAAGGTCATGGGATTTCGTAGGATTGCCTGAAAAATCAAAGAAACGGAACTCTCAAATAGAAAGCAATATCATTGTGGGTGTGTTTGATACAGGTTGGTACAATATTATTTCATTTTCTGAATGCCAAAAAATAGTCAAAAAATCAAAAATTTCTCAAATGGAAATTGAGTATATTATTTGTGTGTTAGGAATTTGGACAGATTGTCCTAGTTTCAGTGATAAAGGCTTCGGACCTCCCCCAGCTAAATGGAGGGGCAAATGTGTCAAGGGCGTCAACTTCACAGGCTGCAACAAGTATATCTCTCTCACACAAAATAATTTCATTACAAGTTTGAAATTTGTATATAAATAATGTTATATATATAACCACTGAATCTGAAAAACATGAGTTTACACTCTCTTTCAAGTGAAGCTAGCTAGACTCGCCTTGCAGGTTAATATGATAAGTGATAAGTGGGGAAGTTGGAGGTTAGCTTGTAAGTATGTATACTACATTCCAAAACTGCTCTGGCCCTCAAATACGAGTCTCGTTTAGATCTAACATGCATTCATATTTACAACGTACCATCAGCTCTGATACCATCTTAACATTTGTTGTTTTACTATTATTCTGAAGAACTTGAATTGTTAATTAAATTAAGGAATTACTTAATAATACATATCAAACTAACACCTAAGACCGAAGAGTGAATATGTGAAATTAACCCATTGGAAATCTATTAGATTATATGTTTTAATGAGAATTTTACGTATGTACCCATGTAACATGAGCAGCAAGGTAATTGGTGCGAAATTCTTCAATCTGGACAACGGCCCAGATCTTGATGAAAGCAATCGGACTCCAGTTGACGATGATGGCCATGGCACCCACACTTCCTCCACCATTGCTGGTGCAGAAGTCCCAGGTGCCAGTGTATCTGGCATAGCAAAAGGGACTGCACGCGGTGGTGTGCCATTGTCTCGTGTTGCAATGTACAAAGTATGCTGGATCGATAGTGGCTGCAGTGACATGAATCTCTTGGCAGCGTTTGATGAGGCCATTTCGGATGGGGTGGACTTGATATCGATCTCTATGGGCGGTCCCTCCGAGAGTTTTTTCGACGATCCCATTGCCATTGGATCATTTCATGCCATGAAGAAAGGGATTTTTGTTGCATGCTCAGCTGGGAATTCTGGGCCTTCTGCATTCACTGTCACTAATGTGGCACCATGGATTATGACAGTGGCTGCTAATAGCATTGATAGGAAGTTGAAGACTGTAGTTAAGCTGGGAAATGGCAAGAGTTTTTCTCTCTCTCTCTCTCTCTCTCTCTCTCTCTCTCTCTCTCTCTCTCTCTCTCTCTCTCTCTCTCACTCACTCTCTCACACACACAGTACAGAATTATCATTCATGCTGGGTTAATTGATGATTAATTTGTTGTTAGGGAAGTTCACTCAATACCTTTTCACCAAAGAAACAAATGTATCCTCTTACAAGTGGAGCCCTTGCATCCGGAGACGATATGCTTGGAAACAAAAGGTCTGAATTTAAATAAAATTTATTGTATGAGACTGTCAAGTTTGTATGCATGCATGTTGAAGTAATCGAGGCACATTTATTACTCTCCAACTTGTGGGAGCACGTATGACTATTTGGCCACACGTGGATAACTTGGCTCTTATATCATAAAAAAATCTAGGCCTCCAACCAAAACCATTGACAATGGGTGGAGAGGCCCAGCACTGTATAAATTGTTATGCAAGCTACGCTTTTCATTTTTGATGTAGTATGTACTCTCCAACACATGTTGTGAGAGAGAGATCTTAAAACCTTGTTAATAAAATAAACTTTGGGTACTATACTTGCTTAATATTGCTTCTCAAGAATAATCTTTGTGATGATCAATTAATTTGAAAATGGTGGCAGCGCTTGTGATCCTTGGACTTTATTTCTGAACAAGGTGAAGGGAAAGATTATCTACTGCGTAGGGAGTAATAGAAATGATGGAATAATCAAAGAGTTACAGGGTGTTGGAACAATCATGTCGAAAGATGAAGAGGATTATTATGCCTTCACCGCTCTCATCCCAGCCACCATTGTCCTTGTCAAGGATGCAATAAAGATTGATCACTACATAAACTCTACTAAGTATGATTTTTCTGCAGCTCAGCTCAATATCATTCCCATATATCTTTCTGTAGCTGAGTTTTCTTTTTTTTTCTTTTTTTTTTTTTAAATTGATTAATTGAAAGATATACCGCCACCATATTAATTCTATCATATTCAGATACCTAGTTTAGATGAGTACTTATCATAAGGAAAGGCTTTCTTTTTCTTTTTCTTCTTCTAAAAACATTGAGCACTAAGCTTTAAGGCTGGGGATGAACTAATTCCAGGAATCCTATGGCTGTCATACAAAAGACAAGAGCTGTTAATATGACTGCCCCATTCATTGCTCCTTTTTCCTCCAGAGGACCTCAACTGATATCCCCCAACATCCTGAAGGTATAAATGAAAACTCTCTCTCTCTCTCTCTCTCTCTCTCTCTCTCTACACATTAATTAATTTAAGTACCAAATTTCCTTGTACAGCCTGATATTTCTGCACCAGGGATAAACATATTAGCTGCATATTCAAAGCTGTCATCTTTAAGTGGTGATGGAGAAGACAAGAGACACAGTGTGTTCAATATAATATCAGGTACATCCATATCTTGCCCTCATGCAGTTGCCGCAGCCGCCTATGTCAAGTCCTTTCATCCTGATTGGTCACCCGCTGCCATCAAGTCGGCTCTCATGACAACTGGTTAGTCTACTTCATTCCCAAACCATATTATCAAAATTCAAAATAAAGCTTATCAAAACAATATTCTAACTGAAAGTTTGATATATATTGTTAGTCTATTTCCTAACAGCTTAATTAAGTTTTTGGGGTAAGTGGTTGTGTCTCTCCCTCTATATGTTAAGCTTAATATGCATTGTTGGCCTATTCCCTAAGAGCAAGCTTAAGATTTTGGGGGTAATGGTTGTCTATGGCTAAGAATCTTTCCTGTCCTCTGTTTCAGCGACGCCAATGAAAATCAAAGACGCGGACGCAGAGCTAGGCTCCGGGGCAGGACAAATAAACCCAACAAGGGCGGTGAATCCAGGCCTTGTCTATGACATTTCCGTGGAAGACTATATCAGATTCTTGTGCAAGGAAGGCTACAACAGCACCAGCATTGCCATACTTGTCGGGGGCAAAAAGAATTACAGCTGCTCAGGCTTTAGACCTGCACTAGGCACGGATGGCCTCAACTATCCTACAATGCATACCCAACTACAAAATCCCATTTCTTACATTTCAGCAGTCTTCTATAGAACAGTGACTCACGTAGGGTATGGTCAGTCAGTGTACAAGGCAAAGGTGAAATCACCAAAGGGGATTTCTGTAAGAGTCACCCCAAGTACCTTGCAATTCACTCAGTCACATCAGAAGCAGTCTTTTAAGGTTGCAGTGAGCGGCGATCCAATGGAGAATGGGACCCAGATTCTTTCAGCTCTACTTGAGTGGGATGACTCTAAACACAGTGTTAAGAGCTATATCGTAGTCTACAGGCCTTTAGCATAATGTTTGTTTGCAGTACCAAGATTTGATAACTTTACTTAACAATCGTGAGCTGTTTATTTCCCTCTGAGTTTTCATTTTCTCACTCAATTTCCCAGAACAAACCTCTTGAAAAATTTATAGTTTTCTCTCACAACTCGAAACAATATATACCTCAGTAAGTTACAGGGCTCACAATATCTTTTCTGTCAATGACTCAATAGTCTTGAATAATGTAGTTAGCGTAATCTGATTCAAGCCCATTCTCGTGCTTGATAGGAGATGAAATTCTGGCACGTACCGGGTGACTAAAACTAAACACCACCGTTGGATCTGATACGTGGATTGCATGTTCTGATACCATGTATAAATTAAATCATTCAACTCAAAATAAATTCACAATAGATAAAGAGGCTCATGACATTATATGTTCTAAAATAATGTAAGATACTCTCAACATAGGCTGAGATTTTATTCTGATTAAACATCTGTTCAATGTCGGACATATCTTATCTGAAGTTTTAAGTGCCTATTTGTTTTTCCAACGACTGATACTCTTGCAAGGCTAACTCTTTTTCTTTTCTTTTTTGGTAAGAAAAAAAAAAACAAAAGGTTAGATAAGCTCTAAATTATCATATTGATGTTTAGATAAGCTCTAGAAATCATATTGATCAGGAAATGGAGATAGTAATCGATGGTTACAAATATATTAGAATGATTGATGAATATTTTTCATTTGTTTTCCAAATTCCACACTTTGCCCAGAGAGAGAGAGAGAGAGTTAAAGCCAAGTAAGTTGATAGGATTAAAAGTCAGGTATAATCTGCTAAGTCTGGTAGAGGATCCAGTTCCTTTCCAACTTATTGTTTCCAAGAGGTTTAATTCCTTTCGACACATTTATTGTGAAACTTTCCGATTTGCTTCCTAAACCGAACCGAAAAGCTCAGTTTAAACATTTGAGACCAGACTGTTTTCTTCAATTGTATTGAATCTGTTGAGAGAAATCTCACATTGAAGATGTGAGGGCCTTGCTAGTGGCTTATAAAGGTTTGGGCTACTCCTCTTATTGCCAATTGGTTTTGGGATGAATGCATACATTTCTTCATAGTATCAGAGTAGGTTATTCACATGATGTGCCTAATGGCCACACGTACTCTCACGTCACCCAATATAAATTGTCCACGTGTTAGGCTTAAATGACGCCACACGTGCGGAGGCGTGTTGAGAGAAATCTCACATTGAATATGTGAAGGCATTGCTAGTGGCTTATAAGGGTTTGAGCTACTACTCCCATTGTCAATTGATTTTGGGATAGATGCTTACATTTCTTCAAAATCGTTGTCTTAGAATTATAATGTGGCTCGGGTGCCCTAGGAATGTGCATGGTTGTTAGTTTTCCTTTTTGTTCAACAAAAAAATAATAATAATTAAATAAGAAAAAAAATGATAATAGGTATGTGCACCTTGTGAGTCATCATATTATGGTTAGGATAGACATTACTTGAACAGCAACGACAGTCCAATATCATGTAGTTATTCCTGAATAATCTGAAGCCCCAAAATAGACAATATAATATCTAGCTACATCTTAAGAAAATATATAGGAAAAATAATTCTTGTTGTCAGTGATTTGTGAACGAGTCACACTAATTTGGTTTTGAATGTTTACACCTTGAGAGTTGAGAGGTTCCCATATATACTGAAGCTAGCTAGCTATAAGAGCTCCTCTCCCAAGATCCAATATCCAAGCCACCAAACTCTCAACCTTAGGTGGACTAAGACTATGTTCCCTCGTTAAGATATATCTTTGTTAACAGTCAAACCATCACTCCTGACTCTCACTACCCCTCGCCATATTTTGCGCAGAGAGAGAGAGAGAGAGAGATGGAGATGATGTGGCATGCATTAAGAAGAAGAAGTGTGATGGAAGCTGTTTCCTCTTCCTCTATTTATAGCAAAACAACCACATGTACATGTGTTTGTGGGTGAGAGTGACAGAGAAAGCTAGCTTTTTGCAGATTGCAATTTAATACAATGAGGATAAAGTCACAAAATCTACTACTAGTTTTTGTATTCACTACTTGTTTTGTAGCTACATTGCTTCAAGCAATTCCGGATGGCTTTGATGGTAGGAAGGTAATTATGTTCTCTTGTCAAACTCTTAATCAAGATTATATATACCACTAGTTAATGGTTCTGATTCACTGTCTGACAAAGATCATTACTCTTAACAGCCTTACATCGTGTACATGGGAGAGCTGCCTGGACCCGATACTTCCACTTCCACCATGGACAACCACCATAATCTGCTTGTGACAGCAACTGGAGAGTAATGAACAGTTTCTTCCTGCAGCTATCAATATATCTACTTATTTATATATTGATAATGTCAATACATTCCAGTGAGACAAATCTTAATGATCTTTATGTTTGATCAATACTCCTTTTCTTTTGAATTTCAGTGAACAAATAGCCAGAGAATCCAAAATTCATAGTTATGGAAAGAGCTTCAATGGGTTCGTAGCAAGATTGTTGCCACATGAAGCAAAGATACTCTCAGGTGCATAGACAAAATAATAATAATAATATATTGTTCCCTTATCATAGTGTAAATCTGGATCAGTACTCATTCAGTCAAGAGTTAACCTAATCAATGATCCAGAATTACACCAGATTGTGTGGCAAGAGAACATTTTTGCATCTATACTCTAATACTAGTATTCTAATTATAAGAATTTCAAACACTTCCTTTGATCTCTATGATTTGCACTGATTTGTAGATGAAGATAGTGTTGTATCAGTGTTTCCAAATACCAAACGCAAACTACATACAACAAGGTCATGGGACTTCCTTGGATTGCCTCTAAAATCAAAGAGAAAGAGCTCTAAAATAGAAAGCAACATCATAGTGGGTGTGCTGGATACAGGTTGGTAAAATCTAAAAAAAAAAAAAAAAGAACTCAAATAAAAATTGATGACTCTTATATGTTCTTTTTGTATTAGGAATCTGGCCAGATTGTCCTAGTTTCAATGACAAAGGCTACGGGCCTCCCCCAGTTAAATGGAGAGGCAAATGTGTCAAGGGTACCAACTTCACAGGCTGCAACAAGTACATTTCTTTCTCACATACAAAAACATTTCATTACTAGTTTGGGCTTTGTACCTAATGTTAGACAATGATACACTGAATCTCAAAACCTTAAGTTAATACTTTTCTTCACGTGGGGATAGTCTCACCCTACAGATTAACATGATAAGTGATAAATGGGGAAGAGAGGTTGGATGTTTCGAACCCATAACCTCATAATATACTTTTAGACAACTACTGGCCTAACAAATTTAACATCACTCGACTCTGATGATATCATAAAATTTGTTTCGTTTATTCTCAAAAGTTCAAACTGTTAAGGAATAGCTTAGCAATGCATATCAAGCTACCACCTAAGGCCAGAAAATGCATATATAATTCATTGGAAGTTTCAAATTTGTCATGTTTTAATGAGAATTTTACTTGTGTACCATTTTAACATGAGCAGAAAGGTAATTGGTGCCAAATTCTTCAATCTGGACACTGACCCGGATCCTAATGGTGACTTAAATAGTCCGGTTGACGATGAGGGCCATGGCACTCACACTGCCTCCACCGTTGCTGGTGGAGAAGTCCCAGGCGCCAGCCTATATGGCATAGCAAAAGGGACTGCCCGTGGTGGTGTGCCATTATCTAGAATCGCAATGTACAAAGTATGCTGGGCCAGTATGGGCTGCAGTGACATGGATATCTTGGCCGGGTTTGATAATGCCATTTCTGATGGGGTGGACTTGATCTCAATCTCTATCGGTGGTCCCTCGAAAAGTTTTCTTGATGATCCCATTGCCATTGGATCGTTTCATGCCATGAAGAAAGGTATTTTGGTTTCATGCTCAGCTGGGAATTCTGGGCCTTCTGTATCCACTGTCCAGAATGTGGCACCATGGCTTTTTACTGTGGCTGCTAATAGCATTGATAGACAGTTGAAGACTGTAGTTAAGCTGGGTAATGGCAAGACATTTTCTGTAAGTCTTTTTCTCTCAATCTCACAAACACACAGAATACAGAATTATCATGCATGCTGAGCCAATTGATGATTCATTTATTGGTAGGGAAATTCACTCAATACCTTCTCACTCAAGAAACAAATGTACCCTCTTACAAGTGGAGCCCTTGCATCCAACCTCACTGAAGGCAGTTATGGAAACGCGAGGTGAAAATTTCAACAAAAATTATTGTATGAGCCCATCATATATGACTCTTTCCAACACTGAGTCCCATTGTTATGCAGTGGGATTGGTGTATGTTGTGAGAGAGATCATACATGACAGGTTCATACACAACTCCCTCAAATTTTTCTAAATTAACCTTGTTGAAACTTTGGTTGCTATACAGCCTATACTACTTGCTTGATTTTTCTTTTAGAACAAATGCATTCAAGGATAATCGTAATGAACAATTAATTTGGAAATGGTGGCAGTGCTTGTGATCTTTTTACTTTAAACCAGCAGAAGGTGAAGGGAAGGATTGTGTACTGCTTGGGGAGTGGTGGTCAAGATTCCACCATTAACCAGTTACAGGGTATTGGAACTATCATGTCACAATATGAATTGGAAGATTATGCCTACACCCCTATTATCCCAGCCACCTATGTCCTTGTCAAGGATGGCATCAAGATTGATCAGTACATAAACTCAACCAAGTATGCTTTTTTTGTTTTTTTTTTTGCAGCTCAATATCTCATTCTCATATTTTTCATTCTATCAGATTCAGATGCCTAGTTAAGATGAGTTCTTATTAGAAGGAACTGCTCTTTTCTTTTCTTTTCTTTTTTATCCCCACATTTCTAAAAATATTGGGCAATAAGCTTTAATGCTTGGGATGAACTCTAATTCCAGGAATGCTATGGCTGTCATTTACAAGACAAGAACTCTTAATATGAGTTCTGCCCCCTTCATCGCTTCTTTCTCCTCCCGAGGACCTCAACTGATAACCCCAAACATCCTCAAGGTATAAAATGATATTATAAATATATATGTATATCTCATTCTCTCTCTCTCTCTCTCTCCACATTAATCAAGTACTAAATTCCATGTACAGCCTGATATTTCTGCACCAGGGGTGAACATATTAGCTGCATATTCAAAGCTGCCATCTTTAACGGGTGCCTCGGACGACAAGCGGCACTCTGTGTTCAATATAATATCAGGTACATCCATGTCTTGCCCTCATGTAACAGCTGCCGCCGCATATGTCAAGTCCCACCACCCTGACTGGTCGCCTGCTGCCATCAAGTCTGCGCTCATGACAACTGGTTAGTCTACTTCCCAAACCACATTATGAAAAGTTAGAATAAAGCTCGTCAAAACAATGTTCTAACCAATCTCTCTCACCGTCTGCTTCAGCCACGCCAATGAAAATCAAAGAACCTGACGCAGAGCTAGGCTCGGGGGCAGGACAAATAAAACCAACAAAGGCAGTACATCCTGGCCTTGTCTATGACATTTCCACGTCAGACTATATCAGGTTCTTGTGCAAGGAAGGCTACAACAGCACCACCATTGGCATACTTGTTGGGGGCAAAAAGAACTACAGCTGCTCAGACTTTAAGCCCGCACGAGGCACTGATGGCCTCAACTATCCTACAATGCATACCCAGCTGCTGAATTACAAGTCCAGCATTTCAGCTGTCTTCTATAGAACAGTGACTCACGTAGGGTTTGGTAACTCAGTGTACAAGGCAAAGGTGAATTCGCCAAAGGGTCTTTCTGTAAGAGTCACACCAAGTACCTTGAAATTCAATCAGAAGCATCAGAAGCGGTCTTTTAAGGTTGCCGTGAATGGCGGTCCAATGAAGAACGGGACGCAGATTCTTTCTGCTGTACTTGAGTGGTTTGACTCTAAACATAGAGTTAGGAGCCATATTGTAGTCTACAGGAAACCCCTTTAGGTTTATTTCGCATAGTTTGTTTCTAGTACCAACATTTGATAACTTTACTAGATGATCGTAAGTCTTTTGTTTTCATGTTAGTTTTCATATCTTCCTGTAAATAAACATTTTGGTCATCACAAGATTGTTTCCTGTAAATGAACTTCTGCCGAGTGCTGCTGCTGTCTAACCCAAGACTAGTTTGCTATGGCACCATTCATTTTCTTAATAAAATTCCTGATAAACCTTGTAAAAAATAATGCATTCTCATACCACCACTACTATATGGTTCTCAATGATTAGATAATGAAACGATACCCATACATATTGGATGGGCTACCAAAATTTCCAGTTATTTTCCACACCTTGAAACAACATATAAGGTAAAAGAAAAAAGCCTTAAAGATGTACCTAAGTTATAGGCTCACATCTTTTCTTTCAATGACTCAATAGCCTTCTATAATTAAGGTTAGGTGATCTGCTCTTTCCCAGGAGTCCTTAAAAAATAAAAGGACTCACATGAAAACTAGGAGAGAATTTTCTTACCCAACACTTAGCTTAACAGTGCATCCGACACTGACGGCCATGAAGGTTCTTTAGCTTTGTGAGTTTCTTCCTCCTCTTTCTCGCCTCAGCTGCAGCAATTGCATCCACTAGTTTCTTATTAGGGTAGATGATTGGTTCACTATTCTTCTCTGGCAAGGCAGCAAATGTATGATAAGCTGTTGAAGACTTTTCAGTAATTGCAGTGTAATCTGATTCAAGCCCATTCTCATGCTTGATAGTAGATGCAACTCTGGCATGGTTTAGCAATGCAGGAGTAAGGAATATCTCCTTAGGACCATTTTCTTTGGAGTGAAGTCCTGTATGCTGATCACCTCCATCCAGAGGAAACTGAGCTGGGATTTCGTTAAGGTCATTTGTAGGTCTGGGTTCCATTGGGCCAGAAGCTTCCGTTTTTAATCTAACAGGTAAAGAGGAATGGTGGTTGTCTAACTGTGCAACAGTTCTTGAAGATGAACTGGCACTGTACTGGTTATTAAAAGAAGTTCCTTCTTGTTTATTTTTCTGGCAAAAGGACGACTGAGGTTGGAGTCTATTCTCATGATCAAAATGAGGGAATAACCAAGGATAAGGAAATACATACAAGGGAGTTCTTGTACCGTTAATATTTAAGAAGTTTTCCAGTTCATGAGAAGAATCAACTGTACCATTAGCCGGCAAAGGGATGTTCGATGGAATGGCCATCGGATTTTGTGATCCATGTTGCAATGGAATGGAATTTGAGGATTGAATGATAGGAGGCCAGAAAAGTGGTGTAAATGGGGGACGGTTAAACAAAAACAGTGGGGAATTCGTAGGCAAAGACGGAGGAATCTGCACATGGGCTGGCATATTCTCAGCTGGAGTTTCCTCCACCTCTGCCTTTATGGCCTTGGCCATCTGCAAAATGGGAGGGTATGTCAAGCATGTGAGATTTTTTTAAGATTAAAAATCTGTTCAATGTCAGACATATCTTACCTGAACTTTTAACTGCCTATTTGTTTCTTCCAAGGACTGATACTCTTGTAAGGCCAACTCCTTTTTCTTCTCAGTAAAAGAAAAAGTCACCAAAGATGTGAATAAAGTTAGCATCATGATGCTTAGATAAGCTCAAGAAATCATATTCAGGAAATGGAGATAGTAATTGATGGTTATGAATATTTTCATGTAGTTTCCACACCCTGCCTTCATCCATCACAAAGAAAGAGTAAAAAACAGAGCAAGATTATAAGAAGCCATTATTTTGGGACCAATGCCTACCTTTTTAAGATGTTCATTCTCCAATGCCAGATCAGCAGCTTTTCTGGTTAATTCCTCACACAGAGCCTGCAGGAACAAGCAAAGAGGCATGATTTGCTACAGTATATATGCATGGTACCAAGAAAGCAATCTGCATTGGACACATATCACGCAATTTGAAAATAACAAACACAATTAATGAAGTTCTATAGTTAAATAACAATACTAATAATGTGATAATAGATATGTGCACCTTGTGACTCATTTAACTTAGTACAATGGCACATGTTATACTGTCATATTATGGTTAGGATAGACATTACTTGACAGCAACGACAATCCAATATTGTTCTTCTATGAAACCACAAATAAATGGTCCAATAAACACATCCCTTATTAAGTTGTTATTCCTGAGACTGCTAAATGCAAGGAGTCCCAAAAAAATTGTGAGAAATTATTATTTCAAAGATGAGGGAGAAAGCCAACCACATTTCTCAGTGATCCCAACAGATATTTACTAAATAATCTTAAGCCCAAAAACAGACAAAATATGATCTCTAGATCTTAGGACAGGACCAAACACATCATGGAAGTTTTCGATTTTCCTTCATAGCCACTTAATGGTATAGAATAGTTCTGTGTAACATAACTTCTAGAACCAAACTATAAATGAACACTAACCCGGAAAAAGAAGTGCACATAAAGAATTCTTCCTGCACCCATACTCCTGTCATCCCTACTGTTTACATGCTTTTAGAAATTTCTATGTTAAATGAAATAAACTATTAAATTAGTCCTATGGGATATTGAATAAAATAATTGGCAGATCCAGTAACCATGGGGGGTGCATTCAACATAGTAGGAAAGATACCTAAACAATATGCAGTGTTTACTGATCCTCCCTACTTATATAGCTATTTGGTTTCTTGTCTGCAGTCGCAATTCATAAGAATATACCTATTCACATTAACTTAGTTCACAAATGTCAACTTCCATCAAGGCCAAAGTCAGGAGCATCTCCAACACTTACCAAAAAAACGTTCTGTACACTTTATTATTTCATTATCAAACAAACTTGATTTTGTGAAAAGTAAATTAAAGAGCAAATTACAATTTAGTACCTCAACTTTACATGTTGTTTCAACTTAGTACCCTAACTTTGAAAACTTGCAAAAAAGTACCTCAACTTTCATTTTGTATCAACTTTAGTTTTTCTGTCAAAGTAGCAGGGGTATTTTCGTCTTTTCCTTAAATTTAAAAAATAATAATAATTTTTTTTTAATAAAAAAAATTCATAAAATAAAAAAAAATTTTATTTTTGCAGGGATTCATTTTTGCAGGGGAGAGGCCGGTGCAGGGGAGGGGCGGGGCAAGGCAGGGCAGGGCGAGGCT